>PQWD01002660.1:0-22590 GCA_019425675.1 Leucinodes orbonalis
GAGTTCAATTCTAGAAATAATTATGTTAATGTACTTTCGTGTTTTGTTGTTCTTTATTAGATTATACCTACATATTTATGGAATAATCTGAAAATTAAGTACTCGTAAACTTCTCGAAGAGCTAATAAGTTTACGATTTGTTAATGTTTCGACTTACTTGATCTTCTTCATAATGTAACAGTTTAACTTTTTAACTCTCTAGAAAATTTTGTAATTTGTCTAACCGTAGGAACTTAATGTTATTAGAGCAAAAGTGCTAATTGCAAAATTGGTTCGCCTATATTGTAGTGATCCACATTACTAAAACTAATATATTTTTATACTTCTGCACATAGTTTCCAACGGTCCGTGTCACTTGACTTTATTTTCGAAAGATGTCTATTTAAGATATCGAAAATGTGGCAGTCGTACGTGGTATGAATTATGTCGCTTATCATATTTAGACATTTATTTGTTGAGCTCTTTACGATAGCTATGAATAAATGTCTTCTTATTCAGTTTCATATTCAGAAAAACTATAGAAAACATAGTTTTCTTTTAAATTTTTCGATTCTTATGGAGACTAATAAGTAATTTTGTATTTATTCTCATTATCAATTTCCCAGTATTAAATATCGAATTTATGGTCTATTTTTTTATTTGTGATTTCGGGGATTGGTGATGGCTTATTAACCTCGTAAACTATAACTAAACCAATCTAGTGTAGCGCCGGCCTAGTACTGTTGCCTCTTTCCGTTTCTTTGACATCAGCAGTATTTTTGAAATTATATTCCTTTGCATTTAACTCTTTAAAAAAATAGTAAAAAAGCCTGAGTTCAATGTTAATAATTTAGCCAAAACAATTTATATACTAACTGCTTGACAATAGAAATCTATTTATTAAAACAAAATTGTAGATAATTATTAGAAATTACCAAAGTACAACCAGACCTGATAACTACTAACACGCTCTGATAATAGACTGCAAAAAAAAACTTCGCCTATACTTATGTCGGGTCAAAGAATAACTCGAGGTGCCTGTACTGTTACAGGTCAATATTCCAAGACAAAAACTAATGGACGTGTTTGTGTAAGGGTTGTCAACGCCTGGAAACACAAGCTGAAATAACCACAAAACTTAATTACATACTTACATGTATTACATAAAATGCATTTTTCACAAGAACCTTGTTTGGATTTTAAGGTCTGATTTTAAGGTGATACGTGATAGATTTTAGATTCGTATTTTTTTTTTATTTATTAAATTCATGATAAATGCAGACTTTGTAATTATTGGTATAGTATTATATAAAAACACGGTTATTTAATATCACAAATAGACACTCTAATTATATTTTAAATATGACGTATAGCATTAAAGTTATTGAATAAAAGAGGTATAATTGTAATTAGTATTTAAAGGAAATTAAGTTTTATTTCGTTACATTTTGACGAACCTTCTGGTGTAATTGTTGAGACGTTGGCTTTTACACCAAGGGTTCTGGGTTCTATCCCCAGGCAGTACAAACATTTGTGTGCATGAACATGTCTGTTTATATTGGTCTGGGTATTTATATATATTTTTGCAAAAATGTATATAAGTTTGTTTATACGTTGTGTAGTTACCATTTTACAGGCTAAGTGCTCAGTTTGGGACTAAATGGCGCTGTGTGAATGTCAGTGGATATTTATTTATTTTATTTAAAAAATTTTGCTAAGTTCATTTAAAATTATTTTTTTATAGTAACGCACGAAATATACATTTAAGTTCAACACACAGCTGCTAAGCTGACTCCATATACTTGAGTTCAAGGTCCGTCTAAAAAATGTTACATCATGATCTGTATATCAACACTACTACTTATAAATCGATATAAAAAGTCTATGTGAACCTATCAGAAACCGGTTCTAAAGTTTTCGATGAAGACAGACTTGATGGCAGATAAGTATCTCGTTGCTTATTTAGGCGTAGTGTTTATTTTACATCCAAGTAATGGGAGTAGGTCAGAAACTAAATCGCCAATAAGTTACAGAAGACTCGTGATTGGCACCTTGTCTAAGATGATAATATGAGATCTATTAAACGGTAAAATGACATTGTCATCTTTAGATATATTGGTTTCTTATACTCCTGTCTCGTATTCTCTCGAATAAAAAAAAAAACTTTGTAAGCACGAACTGAGCTTGCACTCAAATAAGATATTCAGAGAATTTCCTAAATGGTTGGTTCGATATTTAAACCTGCGACGCTGATTATAAAAGAGTTTTTGTTCGCAGTACACACCTATAACCCAGCAAGACGTCCAGCTTATCCAGCGCAAGTACGAAGACGTGCTTGAAGCCATTCGCCCTAACGCCGTTGGGCTCGTCGACGCTTTTGATTACAGAGATGAGGTTTGTATTTAACTATTTGACCGCAAGTAACGCTTTAAGGCGCCACACACAATAGTATTTTTATTGTGTCAATGATATTCTGTATATATAAAGGTAGATACGCTATCCGTGCCTCAAAAACGAACCGCGAAAGAGAGTATAGTTTGTACTCTTTTGTTAGGTAAATGTACGCTCATTCGAAATATGTGTATGTGTGATGTCACTGCATTCGGAACACTTTTTTATTGTTTTGTAGTCATATCACGAATCTATACTTTTTACATCATTGTATTGTGTCTGGATTCCCTGCGTTCAATGGGTTGGTTCTTATTTATGTTTTGTACCTTCTTCGCTATAAAGAGTACGGGTATATCAACGTTGATGGTGAGTTTGAACATGCAAAACACTGTGACGTTTCAAGTCCAAAAATGAAACAGTTTAACAAATTTGTAATGGCTCAAGTTTGTTCAATTAAGTCAACAATAATTTCCTTTCTAAGCTCATTAACAATTATCTGTTCAAAATTATGTTGAAAACAAATAAATTATGTTTGGCCTATCCACAGTAAATTTTAATCATTTTAATTTAAGGTCTTAAATTCTACCCTGGGTTCGTACGACGGTCGCGTGTACGAGCGGCTGATGGAGGAGGCGCTCAAGAGTCCGCTCAACCAGGAGCCCGTCAACCAATCCTTCCACAAGTACCTCAAGCCCTTCATGCAGAAGGCAAGACTGTAAATCACAAAGGCTAAACTGTGACTTAAATCAAGTAAAAGTCTTCCCTTTCCAAACAATACAGATTAATGTTTTGATGCTACGAAGGTTATGGAAAAGATTTTAGGTAAATACCTAAATGAGAATGTGTGTTTAATAAATTTAACGCCGTTAGTTGTATATTTTAATACTTTTTGAATTTTATTCAAACTTTTTCACAATATTTCACCGCAGTCATTTAAGTATATCAATCTTTTTTCTATTGTGACCAGTTTTGTATAAATCAAAATTTAAATAAAATATGCGACCGCATGACTTAAAATGATCTATCTATCTTTATTACATCAGTGTAACGCTTCTGTATTTATTAATGTGGAATGAGTAATTCAATTTCCATAACCTGTTTGCAAACCATATCAAGTTCTTGCTATATTTAGTTATATGACTGTTAGCTCAATTCAATTGGAAAAAATAATTATACCTATCTATGAGTGTGGTTTACGAGCTAGATTCTATGACTATAAAAAACAAGCGCAACTATTTTTTGTAAATAAACTTTCGAATATAAAGTGCAGTGTGGGCGATGAAATAAATATATAAGTGAAGATATTCCTTTTATTTCAATATCAAACACATTATCCTATTTAGATGAGAAATAAATTAAATTCACACTCTATATTAAATCAAATAAATAAATAAAATCAGACTTGAGCAAATACATCAAGACAAGTGTGAGTTGGAGTCATCTTGGTGTGATTGCGTGAGGTGTGGTGTGTGAGTGTTTCAGTGGGTGTGAACTTTGGCGCTGGCGGATGCGAAGTCGGAGGAGGGAGCCGGTCCCCTTGGCCAGACCGGCGTGCCCAGCCGCGCCGAGGACGACGCCTGCAGCGACCCGCCGCCGACAGCCTTGCCCGCCGCGTACCCGGAGCCCACCTCGGCCGCCGAGTTGGCCGACCCGTAGCCGCCGTTCATGTTCGCCTGCGCCTCGGCGGAGCCCGCGCCGGCGCCGCTCACGGCCGACTTCACGCCGCCGAAGCCCGACTGCGAGTTAGCGTTTGCTTGCGCCTTGGCCGACGGCGAGTCGTACAGGGTGCCGAAGTGCCAGTGGATGCGCTTCTGGTTGCTGCTCTTGGCGGACGAGATGGCGTTGCCGTATTGGCCGTTCACGTTGGCGTCGGCGTTGGCGGAGCCGTAGTTGGAGGGGGGCGTAGCCCTGGGTCTTGGCGGAGGCGACGGCGGACTCGAGGGCTGCGTTGTTGGCGGACGATGAGGCGGAACCGTAGCCAGCGTTCATCTGAGCTTCGGCGGAGGACTGGGTTTGGCCGACGGCGCCCTGGGCGCGGGAGGAGGCGGAGCCGCTCCCGGCGCCCATGCCTTGTGTCCTGGCGGCGGTGGCGGCTGAGCCGTAGCCGGTGTTTGCGTTCGAGGAGGCGGAGCCGAGGCCGGAGCCGTAGGTCTTGGCGTTGGTGGAGGTGAGTCCGTAGCTGCCGACGCCGCGCTGGGTTTGCGCCGAGGACTGCGCCATGCCGGCGCCGTTGGAGTTGGCGGACGACGAGGACGACTCGGAATCACCGTTCAGGACGGCTGAGGACTGGGCAGAGAGAGGGGCGGGGATCTCGTAGCTGATTTCGGCGGGCACTCGAAGCTTTGTTGGTAGGAGATAACGTCGGCGGGGGCCGGGATGGGGTAGTAGACACCGTTCTGTGCCTCTGCCACCGCTTTGGCGGAGCCGTAGGGCATCTCAGGGGCGCCGTAGACCTGTGCTTGGGCTTGTGCGTCCCCGGGGTAGGGCGCGCCGCCGACGGAGCCGCTGCCGTACGCCTCGGCGAGGCCGCCGTGGACTCTGGCGGAGCCGCTGGCCTGGCTCAGGCCGCCGAAGTTCCGGCTGTAGGCCTGGCCCATGGCTAAGCTGCGTCCGTCACGGAATAATACACCTGATGAAAAAAATATTGAGTGATGTAAATGTTATAAATTAATAAAAAGTATTGTAATTGCGTTATTTATGGAAATAATCCATGGGTTGGAAAGCGTACCGTTTATAAGGATGGGGCTGGAATGGCACATGGCGACCAGCGCCACGGCGACGATGAATCTGGCTGCCATGGTGTTGTTTGTTGTTTGGGAGGAGACAGCTGACTGGATGCAGTGAGAGCATTTCTCCGCGCTTTTATACTATGTCAACTGACAACCGGCCACCACTACAACTCACGGCTGACCCATAGATTTTTATAATTTGGTACTGTTATACACTGAATTAAAAAAACGTTTTGAAACCTTAAAAATAACTAGTTACGCTTTATATTTCATTGTTTATAGTAGTTTTATAAATATAATACAATCATACTCAATTTTGAACATTGATATACAAATATTCGTAAAGTTTTCGTACGTAGTTAATGTAAGTTCATCAAAAAATATATTTTATTTCTAATCGATTGAATTGTTGAACAACTGAAAACAATATTACTATGATGACATGTCAGCAATTTGTTCCAGAAAAGGTGAAGTAATATTATGATATTCACGACCCATATGTGGGTACCATACCAAGGATTCCGGGTCCAATTCCCGGGCAGTTCAAACATTTCTGTGCATGAACTTGTCTTTTTTTATTGGCCTGGGTATTTTCTATGTTTAATATTTATGTATTTACTAAAATAATGTACTTAAGTATGTTATTCCGTTGCTTAATATTTTTGTTTTTATTACAGGCTAAATGCTTAGTTTGTGACTAAATGGCGCTGTGTGAATGTCAATGGATATTTATTATTTATTAATACTGTTTTAAGATGCGGCAAGCCTCGTGTTTTGTGTTCCTTTAATGTATTAAGTGATTTTTTTATGATACCTATCTGAAATGTTGCACGTAGCACATAAATATACCTTCCTACATTATGTACGTGTGAAATATGTACGTACTTAAGTTAGTTTCATGCGCAGTCTTCAACATTATCAAAATTTTGCAACCTGTGTATTTACAGACTAGGTATTGTTCTATTGTTATATAGTGGAGTAATTCAAATACTTTTTAGCTATATTGGTCCATGCTGCCAACAATAAATAAATCGTAAAGTAGGTACATGGTAAGTTTTGAGTAAGAGTGAAATTTTGTTCTTATTATAAGTGTAAACTAAAATAAACTCACGGTTATTTGGGATCTATTTTTTTAAAGGTAAGGGCAATGAAGATAGCTTACGTGAGTAGGTCGATCCTGAGCTTTTAGTTGCCAAGAGTTTTTTGAGTCGGTGGCTTATTGTATTCTCGAATTAAATGTACGTTAGTCCGACGCACAGGTAAACATCGTGAGGAAACCCGCGCACCTACGAAGAGATTCAAAGGTTGTGCGTGAAGTCGGCCAAGCCGCACTGGACCCGCGTAGACTACTAAAGCCTATACACCCGTTAAGGGTAGGCTCTAGCCCCTGGGTGGGCTATAATGAGCTGATAATGATGAAGAGCTTTAACACTTTACGACTGGCTAAATGGTTTATATAGAAAGTACTCAAAACAAATACGAATAGGTACACAATAATATTTGAAGTTCAGAAATCGACTTCTCGTAATTGAGCGTTACAGAATTGACAAATTACATACAAAACACGTATTAAAATGCATTGAATGAAAGTCAAATAAACTTCTCGAAAAATCTAGAACTAGATTTCTACTCGCTAGTTGTTAATCTTTCAAGTTGAATCTTGTTTATTTTCAGTGAGAGAACATGTTCGCGAATACTAGCTATAAATCAAGTTTCTAGTCTATGGTTGCTTTCCAAACTTTTAAATGATGATGGTGTTGTCGTTGCTGTCATGGTAGCTTTCTTTTATATGGTGCTCAATATTCATGGTAGAACTCGAAATTTTATAAAGAAGGATTTGTTATTAATATTGTTTTTTTATTACACTTGTGAAACTGATGATCAAATCAGTTTAGTATTTAATGTAGATGAAACTTTTTTCTAGATTTAAAGAGTGTATTTTTTCCCGTTGCTGTGATGTGTAGGAATTTGATTATATCGCATACGATTAGTGTCTTTCATCGTCATAGCTCATTAAACATCCCCACCGAGGGGCACGAAACACGTATAGCCGGTATAGGTCTTAGTCGTCCACGCAGGCCCAGTGCAGTTTAACCGACTTCACGCAAAACTTTTGAATTTCTTCGCAGACTTGTGCAGTTTTCCTCACGATGTTTTCCTTCACCGTAGGAGCGTCGGATAACGTATATATAATTTCGAAAATTCGAAATACTGGTACGTGACGGGATTTGAACCTGCAAAGGTGAAATCCCGATCGAAAGGCAACAGTCCACACCATTGAGCCAACGACGCTCCCGTTTTGCTACGTTAATTGGTGCTTTGTCTCTTTGTCTTTGTCGTAATGGGATGTTATGCTGGTTCATTGTGATAACACCACAGATAATATAATATATTAGACGTCAAAAGGTTGATCAATATACAAATCAGTCCAACCCGCACTGGGCCCGCGTGGACGACTAAGGCCTAAACACCCTATACGGGTAGGCTTGTGCCCCTCGGTGTGGACGTTTAATGAGCTGATGATAAGTACCTACGCTCTTTTCTCTGCTTAAATTTCAGTCCTTTGTTTGACACTGCATATCTTGCACCAATATGGGTTAATATTGGTGCCATATATCCTGGTCCCCGCTTTTCACATCCAGCCTCCACTAGAAACCTTGCGCAAATGATACTTATATCCATCGGGATGCTGAGGGTGTCTTGCCCTACGCTTGCCAAAATACTCTCTCTGCCTGTTATCTTCAGTCTCTTCAGACCTCATTTGATTCAGCAGTCATCGGCCCTGCGACATACACTGCCACTACTACTTACTGATCCGGCGAGCTATATCGGTAAGTATAGTTCTCTCAAGAATAACATCCATCCTGATGTTATCCTTAAAAGAGATATTAAGCATAGCTCGTTCTATTACCCGTTAAGTAATTCTAATCTTGTTAACAGTCAGTATCCAGCTCCACAGTCAATATCTATGTCTCAGCTGTGTGTATGTTAGTTCGGGTAAGACGTATTGTGCATTTTGACGCAATTTTAGAAAATCTGCCTATTACCTTAGTACTTAAGATTACCGATGCACATATATATTATACATAAAAAACACCCAGACCAATACAGACATGTTCATGCACACAAATGATTGTAATGGCCGGGTATCGAATCCGGAACATTTGATGTAGCCGATGTCTCAACTATTACACCTAATGGGTCGTAGCAGAATGATTGCATACTGCTTGCTACAGAAAGGCTACAACTCTCTTGCGACCTCGAGAAGAGAGTTAAAACTAAGTAGTAGATTAGGAGTACTGTATCGGAAAAAACCTTTTTCAATGAGAAAGCTTTCGGTGAGGCTGTTAACTAGAAATATAATTTCCAGCCAGGGGCTTCTTTCCCTTACGTGGGTTGTGTGCGCTGCACACGGGCGCCGCGGTCCTCGGGACGCCGAGCGCCGCTCGCATTATGAGTTCCTGAGAGGACCGCGCGCTTGCGGGAGGTGCTAGGGTAATGTTTGCACACGAGCACCACATTAGCTAGAGACGGCCCTGGTTCCATCTGCGTATCTGTGTTAGTTCGAGTACGACGCATTGCGCAATTTGATGCATGTTTAGATAATTAACCTTATTACCTTGGTCCTAAAGATGACCCATTTACATATTTCCGATTATCAGAAACCGATTTTTTCTAAGAAAGAAAATAGATCGCCTACTGATTTGATTATAAGTAATGATCAAATTGTCTTTATTCAATGGTTCATTTCATTACAGAATGAATACACATATTTATTTATTTATAGTGCGGTCACTACTTGAACCGGTAGAAGATAAAATCAAAATCATTATTTAAATTTTATATTTTATTTTTATTGGAATCGTTACTTATTCTTATATTGAGCAATAAATTAAATACAATAAATATATTAAAATCAGACTTGAGCAAATACATCAAGACAAGTGTGAGTTGGAGTCATCTTGGTGTGATTGCGTGAGGTGTGGTGTGTGAGTGTTTCAGTGGGTGTGAACTTTGGCGCTGGCGGATGCGAAGTCGGAGGAGGGAGCCGGTCCCCTTGGCCAGACCGGCGCGCCCAGCCGCGCCGAGGACGACGCCTGCAGCGACCCGCCGCCGACAGCCTTGCCCGCCGCGTACCCGGAGCCCACCTCGGCCGCCGAGTTGGCCGACCCGTAGCCGCCGTTCATGTTCGCCTGCGCCTCGGCGGAGCCCGCGCCGGCGCCGCTCACGGCCGACTTCACGCCGCCGAAGCCCGACTGCGAGTTAGCATTTGCTTGCGCCTTGGCCGACGGCGAGTCGTACAGGGTGCCGAAGTGCCAGTGGATGCGCTTCTGGTTGCTGCTCTTGGCGGACGAGATGGCGTTGCCGTATTGGCCGTTCACGTTGGCGTCGGCGTTAGCGGAGCCGTAGTTGGAGGGGGCGTAGCCCTGGGTCTTGGCGGAGGCGACGGCGGACTCGAGGGCTGCGTTGTTGGCGGACGATGAGGCGGAACCGTAGCCAGCGTTCATCTGAGCTTCGGCGGAGGACTGGGTTTGGCCGACGGCGCCTGGGCGCCGTGCCTTGTGTTCTGGCGGCGGTGGCGGCTGAGCCGTAGCCGGTGTTTGCGTTCGAGGAGGCGGAGCCGAGGCCGGAGCCGTAGGTCTTGGCGTTGGTGAGGTGAGTCCGTAGCTGCACGCGCGCTGGGTTGCGCCGAGGACTGCGCCATGCCGGCGCCGTTGGAGTTGGCAGACGACGAGGACGACTCGGAATCACCGTTCAGGACGGCTGAGGACTGTGCAGAGAGAGGGGCGGGGATCTCGTAGCTGATTTCGGCGGGCACTTCGAAGCTTTGCTGGTAGGAGATAACGTCAGCGGGGGCCGGGATGGGGTAGTAGACACCGTTCTGTGCCTCTGCCACCGCTTTGGCGGAGCCGTAGGGCATCTCAGGGGCGCCGTAGACCTGTGCTTGGGCTTGTGCCTCCCCGGGGTAGGGTGCGCCGCCGACGGAGCCGCTGCCGTAGGCCTTGGCGAGGCCGCCGTGGACGCTGGCGGAACCACTGGCCTGGCTCAGGCCGCCAAAGTTCCGGCTGTAGGCTTGGCCCATGGCCAAGCCGCGGCCGTCACGATATAATATACCTGATGAAAAGAAAAAAATAAGAACTCATATACATGTTATACAAAATTAAAAAAACGTGTAATTGAGTTATTTATGAAAATAATCCATGAGAGTATAGCGTACCGTTTATAAGGACAGGGCTGGCATGGCACATGGCGACCAGCACCACGGCGACGATGAATCTGGCTGCCATTGTGTTGTTTGTTGTTTGGGAGGAGATAGCTGACTGGATGCAGTGAGAGCATTTCTCCGTGCTTTTATACTAGCGCCCGTCGTCCGCCACTTTCATTGAGTGAAATTAATTTGACAGTTTTGTATATTGCTTCGATATATGGATTTTATATATTTCTCATCCAACTGACAACAAACTAGCTTACAGTTTTTTAAGGTTTAAGTTGTAATGAATGGTAATTGTTATAAAATTCTCAATGAAGAAAGTCGTTGCAGGCCTTTATTACCGTGTTCGTAATTTTAGACAGACTAAAATAATATTGTTAAAATTTTTAAGGATTTTCTAAATTACTCGCCACATTTTTTTAAAATGATATTTCTAAACACAAGTGAATATTCATACACTTCGTGAAATCTGTCTATATTTTTCATTCGGCGTTAACTATTGTCGTTGCTTCAGGCATTAAGTTCCCTTGTCATAAAATATAAAAAATATATATTTTATAGGTAGGTATTTTGAATTTATCACTAGGTTTAACATTTGAAACTGAAACTCTTCATGCTTTGATTATACATTAAGTGCTCTCTGCGGCACCGCTTACATGGAATATTAAAAAGTTTAACCTTAAAGATGTCCTCAATCGCTGGATTACAATAAAAATACATTCATACTATGAAATCTTGAAGGTGACGATAATAATATACGGAGGGATATACGGAGTAGGTGCGTCGGTAGGAAGGCAACAGTACAAATCATTGGGCCACCGACGCTCTTACGATTGGTACAATAAGTACTTGTACTTAATCTGTGGTTAATAGACATATTAGCAGACGTACTCGATTAAAAAAGAGCTGGATAAAGGCCTCCATTAATCTCACCCTCTCCGCGAAACGGTTGGTGTTGAAGCCTAGTTCTCCCTCACTTATCAGTCACACTTTTATTATTTTTTTAACGATTGTTCTCAATGAAATCGCATGAGGGATAACAATGTCAATAACCTTTACACATGACTAGTTTATGTATGTATGTATGGGGTAAAATATTTCGTATCTAGTTAAGGGGTAAATACAGCCTTATAAATTTAGAATGAAAGGTGTCAATAAAAAGATGAGAGGTCTAAATAAATAATAATAAATCCTTCGACTAAACAATGTGACTCACAGAAGTTCTATCCCGCAAATAAAGTAAAAGTCGCTGTTACAAATACGATGTAGTTTTGAATGTAGGTAAGGTAACTTCAGCTATGTATATTTAAAGTTGCCATTGGCTGATTTTTCAAGCTTTAATTTGAAATTGAGATTAATCTCTACACGATGAATATTCGGAAGAAAAAACCTTTGTCTACATATGCTTTTATTATATTGTACGCGTCTCAAAAGAAAAACTACATTATGCGCTTTTTTACGATTTTTAATTAACTTTATGATTACTATTTAAATTTTTACTTAATGACGACATGAGTGTTTATTGTAACACTAGATATAATAGAATTTCAGTTTGAGGTAGTTTGATTCCATGGAGGATGGGCCGGGTGCTGGTATGGGATGTAACTTGTGCAGACACGTTGGCCCCTTCCCATCTACATGGAACAAACAACAGAGCTAGTGCGGCTTGTGAAGCGGCTGAAAGAGCCAAAGCATGCAAATACAGGGGTCATATGATTTTGTTCTGTTTGTGTCGAGACCCTTGGTCCGTGGGGTCCTAGTGCTTTGAGGCTTTTCAAAGAAATTTCCAAAAGTTTAGTCGACGTCACAGGTGACCGAAGATCTGGCAGCTACCTTGGACAAAGAATCAGTCTGGCAATCCAAAGGGGTAACGCTGCCAGTATTTACGGAACCTTGCCGAAAGGGACTTCTTTAATTATATTTTTTAGTTTTAATTATTTTTTAAGTGTTTAGGGTGTAATATATTTTATTATGTACTCAATTAGTTTTTAAAAAACCGTTTTAGGGTTTATATAGACACTATTCACTAAATAGACGGCAATGAGCAGGAAACATAATGAGCGTCAGTAGCTTACTGTTGCCTTCCTATCTGGAGGGCGCAGGCTCTTAATTATATCCGACGCTCTTACGATGAAGAAAAACATTGTGAGAACTTAGCGCGCCCACGAAGTCATTCAAAGTTGTGCGTGAAGTCGGCCAATTCGCACTGGGTTCGCGTGAACGACTAATACCTATACATATATTACGGGTAGACTCGTGCCCCTCGGTGGGGACGTCCAATGAGCTGCAGTTGATGATGATACGAGCAGGAAAGGAAATCGACACATTATTATCCATCTAAGAGATACCTTATGGTTTATTGTGACATTTATGTGCATGAACATGTCTGTTTGTAATGGTCTGGGTGTTTTCTATGTATAATATGTATGTATTTACAAAAAAAAAGTATATAAGTATATTTATCCGTTGTTTAGTACCCATAATACAGGCTTCACGCTTAACTTGGGACTAGATGGCGCTGTGTGAATGTCAGAGGATATTTATTTATTTATATTTATTGTAAGGTTACCTCAGACCCAAAAAAGATGATATTAAGAGGAACCTAACTCCTAAGGCACCTAGACGTCCCTGGCGCTGGGATGCTCTGTCACCAGGATCCTAGCCCAGCCTGACAATATATTCATACTAATAATATAAACGTGTTTTTGTTTATTTTTACATCAAACAATAGGGAGGTCGAAATTGAAAGATTCCGCAATTTTTAGTTGGTTGAAAAAATTTGGTAAGCGGACTGTTAGGTAGTTACTAACAAAATAATCCTAAAAAAATTATTTGGCTAAAATTTTAATTGACTTTAAGAAGCTTTCAATACACATCCTAATATCTTGGTGATTGTACTCAACAAGACATTTAAGAAAAATTCGAAAAAAATATTCCTAGACTTACAACACGTGTGAAATAAAGCATTTAATATAGAAACTATTTCAAAGATGGATTAACACAGGGTTCTATTTTAGGACCACAATTAGGAAATTATTCAAATGTGGTTAGTCTCCCGTCTTTAGATTACTCATTTTATGAACTGTAAAATTATGGCATCCGTCTGTAATAATAATAACTGATTGTTAATCCCACATCAATGTTGCTATACACCCATTCTAAACTCAAGTTATTTATTGCTATACAAAAAACACAAAAAATCTGAAATTCCGATTTTTTGAAGAGTAGGTAAATAGCAAGCGAAGTGGCAGTGGGCTGGTCACGTATGTCGCAGAACCGATGGCCGTTGGAGCAGACGAGTTCTGGAGTGGAGACCGCGTCTTGGCAAGCGTAGCGTAGGACGCCCTCCGGCCCGATGGACTGACGACTTGCGAAAGGTCGCTGGTGGAAGCTGGATGAGAAAGGCGGAGGACCGGGATGTCTGGCGCAAAATGGGGGAGACCTATGTCCAGCAGTGGACTGCAATAGGTTGAAGAGAGTTAAAGAGAGAGGTAAATATGTTTTATCTAAGTAAGCTTGATCTATCTTAGACACCCTGCCATTGAAATAGACAATTTTATGAATTGAATTAGTGAAGTATTTGATTACTAGCTTATATGATGGGCTCACTATTATAATATAATATAATAATAAAATACACTAGGCCTAGGAACTGAATCGTCTGCGTACCATCTAGATACCGCTGCAGTGCCAGATATCGTCCCGTGAAATAGAAGTGTTTTGCACATTTAGGTTTCGAGATGAGGCCACTGTAGCTAGTAAAATTACCGGATACAGGAGACCTAACATAACATCTGTTGTCTCGTGTGTCGGGCGCAATGCGGCATTGATGGAGAGTAATAACTAGCTATCAGCCGTTGGTCTCCTTTAATACCGCTCTGACATGGTCAAGCGTATCGCTCACCATGAGGTGAGCGTCCTGACCATCCTGTACACTTAGTAACATAAAATAAAAGTCAGTATTTAAATTAAATATTTTTTTATCGGAATTACTTATTCATATTGAGCAATAAATTAAATACAATAAATAAATTAAAATCAGACTTGAGCAAATACATCAAGACAAGTGTGAGTTGGAGTCATCTTGGTGTGATTGCGTGAGGTGTGGTGTGTGAGTGTTTCAGTGGGTATGAACTTTGGCGCTGGCGGAGGCGAAGTCGGAGGAGGGAGCCGGTCCCCTTGGCCAGGCCGGCGCGCCCAGCCGCGCCGAGGACGACGCCTGCAGCGACCCGCCGCCGATAGCCTTGCCCGCCGAGTACCCGGAGCCCACCTCGGCCGCCGAGTTGGCCGACCCGTAGCCGCCGTTCATGTTCGCCTGCGCCTCCGCGGAGCCCGCGCCGGCGCCGCTCACGGCCGACTTCACGCCGCCGAAGCCCGACTGCGAGTTAGCGTTTGCTTGCGCCTTGGCCGACGGCGAGTCGTACAGGGTGCCGAAGTGCCAGTGGATACGCTTCTGGTTGCTGCTCTTGGCGGACGAGATGGCGTTGCCGTATTGGCCGTTCACGTTGGCGTCGGCGTTGGCGGAGCCGTAGTTGGAGGGGGCGTAGCCCTGGATCTTGGCGGAGGCGACGGCGGACTCGAGGGCTGCGTTGTTGGCGGACGATGAGGCGGAACCGTAGCCGGCGTTCATCTGAGCTTCGGCGGAGGACTGGGTTTGGCCGACGGCACCCTGGGCGCGGGAGGAGGCGGATCCGCTCCCGGCGCCCATGCCTTGTGTTCTGGCGGCGGTAGCGGCTGAGCCGTAGCCGGTGTTCGCGTTCGAGGAGGCGGAGCCAAGGCCGGAGCCGTAGGTCTTGGCGTTGGTGGAGGTGAGTCCG
The DNA here is from genome assembly GCA_019425675.1 of Leucinodes orbonalis. NCBI lineage: Eukaryota > Metazoa > Arthropoda > Insecta > Lepidoptera > Crambidae > Leucinodes > Leucinodes orbonalis. The sequence continues at coordinate 15,129 of PQWD01002660.1, forward strand.
TAGCTGCCGACGCCGCGCTGGGTTTGCGCCGAGGACTGCGCCATGCCGGCGCCGTTGGAGTTGGCGGACGAGGAGGACGACTCGGAATCACTGTTCAGGATGGCTGAGGACTGGGCAAAGAGGGGGCCGGGGGCAGGGATCTCGTAGCTGATTTCGGCGGGCACCTCGAAGCTTTGTTGGTAGGAGATTACGTTGGCGGGGCTGGGATGGGGTAGTAGGCACCGTTCTGTGCCTCTGCCACCGCTTTGGCGGTGCCGTAGGGCATCTCAGGGGCGTCGTAGACCTGTGCTTGGGCTTGTGCGTCCCCGGGGTAGGGCGCGCCGCCGATGGAGCCGCTGCCGTAGGCCTTGGCGAGGCCGCCTTGGACGCTGGCGGAGCCGCTGGCCTGACTCAGGCCGCCTAAGTTCCGGCTGTAAGCCTGGCCCACAGAAAAGCCGCGTCCGTCACGGAATAATACACCTGAGAAGAACAAAAAATTACGTCAGTATTTAAATGGCTTACGACTTGTTAATAAATAAAAAATATTTAGAGTGTTATTGAGTTATTTATGAAAATAATCCATGAGAGTATAGCGTACCGTTTATAAGGACAGGGCTGGCATGGCACATGGCGACCAGCGCCACGGCGACGATGAATCTGGCTGCCATGGTGTTGTTTATTGTTTAGGAGGAGACAGCTGACTGGATGCAGTGAGAGCATTTCTCCGTGCTTTTATACTAGCGCCCGGCGTCCGCCACCGCAACTCACGACTGACCCAAAACCTGTGAAATTCACCTAGAAAAATATCGATATGATGGACAGTCGTATATGTGATAGATTACGGTAGACTAATGGTGAACTATCGCGGTTTTTGGTGAATGATCTTTAACTGTTTAATTGCTTTCTTCTGGCACCAGTAGTCACGTCTAACTAACGAGCTTATTCGATATTTAAAAAGTAGAATAAGCTATTTTGAAATTGCAACTATGACAAAGTATCTTTATACATTTCTTTTTTCAAATACTTTTGAATCGTCAATTGTTATTATTGTATTTTTATGACTCTACCACCGGTTCGGATTCGGAATAAATAGGATCTTCGAGTAGAGCCGGCAAGAAACTCGATAGTCGCTCTGTAACCAAATTTATTTAACTTTTTATATCATGTAGATGACACATAATAGAAACTGAAATCCTAAAAAAAAACTAAGTACTGAGTTTCGTTATAGATTTTTAGAATCAGTCCGAACTAAAAGTATCATTCGATATTCACAAGTGTCAAAAACAAAATAAGCAATTATGACATCTATGTAAAGTAGATTAAAATTATCTTTATTCTAATAATTATTTTACAAATACTTTTGAACCGTCAATTGTTTTTATCGGGTGCTTATTATATTTTTATGACTCTACCAGGTTCGGAATAAGTAGGATTTTCGAGAAGAGCCGGCAAGAAACTCGACAGCCACTCTTTTGAACATAACATTTAGGTAATACATAATCTAAAATAAACTAAAAATCTTAAAAATAGATCCTAGTCGTTTCAATTCTATGGAATGAGTGTACTGACCTTATTATGTATATCAATAAAAAACATCATTTCCTAAGTATAACATGATCTTTGGCATCTTAAAATGCGTCGCCGTGGGAACGGTACCTATACCCAGCGAAGTTCAGCTTAATTAAGTCCGTAACTGTTATTATTACAGCTAATTGGCGAGAACCGTTTTTATTGGGTTGTTTTCGCAATAGTTCGTGTGTTATGTAATAGGAAACATCTGCCGAAAAGCCGTTGACATAGCAACAGATTGCATATAGGTATGTTGACTGATATTTTAATACAGCTTTTTTATTGATTTTTGAAAATGACATTTCATTATTTTCCATCATTTTTCTGGCATTGGCATCACTCAACACTCTTTTGAGGTTATTAATTGACATATTAAAGGTAGTGTAACTGAATTTTTGGTATTAAAACAATTCCATTGAAAAAAATACTATAATCCTACCTTTAAACGATTCACGATAGTATATTGTATAATTATCATTTCTGATTTATTCGTGAACCTAAATGCTTTTTAGTTCATTAGATAAGAGATAGATTCATACTAGGAGCAAGCTTGGTCCTAGGATTCATATAACTTCTTCTTTCTTTTTTAAACTTTTTTTTTATTACTCATCTAATTTGACAGTTAAAAGTGTCAGGACTTAATAAATATTTTTTAATATAGCAACTATTCGTGAGGCAATATAAATCATATTAGTGTATGTTTTATGACACATTTTATTACGCGTGTAAAAGGAGAAAGGTGTCCAGTAGGCTTAGTAGTTTAGAAATTGTATTATTTTTATAGCCAATAAATCACATAAACAAAGGCGCCCGAATAAAATGGCAGATTAGATACTCCTCATCCATATAAGCGCAGATTTATGAATGCATGCATAAATCTGTGCATGTAAGATATTAATAAATGTAAATAATCGTATGGCGGACTGTAATTATGCGACTACATATTACACAATTTATTATGTTCTTATAAGTCCACACTAAGTTCCCCCAGCCAATTTGCCGTCTCAGGAGTCAGATTATGGATGTCTTCCAAAGAGCCTTTAAACGCATGGATTGGGCACTGCTGAACAGTATGTTCCAACGACACCACAGCCTAGATGTCGTTGGTTTGTTCCATGGTTTGGGCTTCTTCGCCGCTATCACACAGGTTCGAATCTTGCCAACCCCATTTATGCCGAAAACAGTTACAGCGACCATGCCCTGATCTAAGCCTATTTTACTTACACCAAAGTTTACGAGGAATATCGAAATCCTTGGTTTTACTGTTGGGTCTACAACTTGGGCAAATAAACCAATTCCTTACGCTTTCCATTCATTCTTCCAGCAGGCATCGATGTCAAAATGAGCGAGGTTATAAATCCTGCCTCCGTGGACTAGTGGGCACTGCGATCGCTTTAGATCGGTGCTCGTGTGGGAGGTGTGGATTCGAATCCCAAGGGAAAGTCAACTATGTGCTTGTTTTACCAGTTTGGCTAGGACATATTTAGGCTTTTTGCAGTGTCTACCATTTCAACCATTACACTACATGAGTATCATATTAATATATGCATGAAGCCAAAATGATTATCAAGTCTTTTTCTTATTCATAAACATCACATGGTATTAATCAAATTGATAATGATTTCTAAACTTTGATCACCAGATGCGTGATGTAGAAAGGAATACAGAATTTTTTTTTATTACTCATCTAATTTGACAGTTAAAAGTGTCAGGACTTAATAATATTTTTTAATATAGCAACTATTCGTGAGGCAATATAAATCATATTAGTGATGTTTTATGACACATTTTATTACGCGTGTAAAAGGGAAAGGTGTCCATAGCTTAGTAGTTTAGAAATTGTTTTTTTTTATAGCCAATAAATCACATAAACAAAGCGCCCGAATAAAATGGCAGATTAGATACTCCTCATCCATATAAGCGCAGATTTATGAATGCATGCATACATCTGTGCATGTAAGATATTAATAAATGTAAATAATCGTATGGCGGACTGTAATTATGCGACTACATATGACACAATTTATTATGTTCTTATAAGTCCACACTAAGTTCCCCCAGCCAATTTGCCGCCTCAGGAGTCAGATTATGGATGTCTTCCAAAGAGCCTTTAAACGCATGGATTGGGCACTGCTGAAAAGTTTGTTCCAACGACACCACAGCCTAGATGTCGTTGGTTTGTTCCATGGTTTGGGCTTCTTCGCCACTATCACACAGGTTCGAATCTTGCCAACCCCATTTATGCCGAAAATAGTTACAGCGACCATGCCCTGATCTAAGCCTATTTTACTTACACCAAAGTTTACGAGGAATATCGAAATCCTTGGTTTTACTGTTGGGTCTACAACTTGGGCAAATAAACCAATTGCTTACGCTTTCCATTCATTCTTCCAGCAGGCATCGATGTCAAAATGAGCGAGGTTATAAATCCTGCCTCCGTGGACTAGTGGGCACTGCGATCGCTTTAGATCGGTGCTTGTGTGGGAGGTGTGGGTTCGAATCCCAAGGGAAAAGTCAACTATGTGCTTGTTTTACCAGTTTGGCTAGCATATTTAGGCTTTTTACAGTGTCTACCATTTCAACCATTACACTACATGTCATATATCATATTAATATATGCATGAAGCCAAAATGATTATCAAGTCTTTTTTTATTCATAAACATCATATGGTATTAATCAAATTGATAATGATTTTTAACACTTTGATCACCAGATGCATGATGTAGGTACCATAGAAAGGAAATAACAGAATCAATGCCGCTTTTAATACCTTACAAATATATATATTTTATTTATTATTTTTATTATTACGAATGCCTTCAATATTGTGTTAAATTCGCTATACTAGAATGTATTGTTCTAGTTTCGACTATTCTCTAAGTGGCAACCGAAAAAGACGAAGAAAGTAAAACATCAGTTCACAAAGAATTGTTCCAAATTATTTTGTGTCAATGAAGATAATATCGTACAAATGTACTTCAAATAATGGCACCAATTGGAGTGCAAAATACTCGTGAAACGGTGTTATTTAAGTATCGGTACTCTGCAAGTGCGTTTTTGTTATTTTTTAGTTAGATGTGTTTTCGGGTCTCGATTTGAGTTCACCGATTGAGTTTATTCGATACTAACGTATGATTCGATTGGAGGATATAACAGAACATGCACTATTGTTTCGGGATTAAACATTTAATATATTTTATAGAAATGGCATCTTTCGACATTAATCTATTCTTGATTTATTTTAATTCTATTTTTCTTAGGTTATATTGTTATTTAATGTTGATATGATTATTGAAAATATTATAATTTTCTACGCTATCGCATTGGAGAAACCTGTAATGTTAGTCGTGAGATTACACGTAAATAAATAAGTAAATTATTTATCAGGAACTTACATACCTAGTATAGATAACCTAAATAATCGTGATACTAAACTAAAGTAAAACTACTCTGGAGATGTTTTTATGAGCACTGGAATGCTGTGGCAGGTAATTGAACGAAGTTTTTGAATTTAATATTTTTTGAATTGGTTTAACGATTACATCATTTCAAAAATAAAAGCCACTCGATATTTTTACTCTATAAACTCAAAACAAAACTTCTAACATCATTAGGTACGTCCAAACTTTAAAAATGATGTTTAAAGTATAGATTCGTGATATGCTCACAAAATCGAAAAAGTGTTCCGAATGGAGCGACAGTACACATATACATACTTAGAATGAGCGTAAATTACCTAAACAAAAGCCTACAAACTGTATTCTCTATTATACTGAATATCATTGTGTTCATGACGTGTCACTAAAGATATGAGTACTTATTTATTATTTATAGGTATAGTCATATACTTAACTAAGAATATCACAAATATTTAGTTAATGTTCTAGCACATGCACCAATTACAGGCATACACAACATTCTCTAGTAACAAAGAGCTACAAGAAGATAACAAAGAAGTATATAATATTCCAATACAAAAATAAAACTATGGAAATGAAGACTGCATAGCAGGTAAGCTTAGCAGTTCTCTTTTGAATTTCTGGTCATCGTCACCAAGACGACGTTAAACAGTACCTCTAAAACATTTGATCAAGCAAAAAATTATAATTATAAGCTTTGGTAAAAACAAAATTTATAAGCGGAAATCCCACCTTGAACTTCAAGATCAAGCGATTTTTGGACCGAGTAGTTAATCTATAAACGCCTTAACCATCAAGGCTTGAATATTGAAAGTATAAACTACATTGATCGCAGATTAATTTCTATTGGTTTCTCGTTTTACTTTCGCTGTCACAGCTGATATTAGTTAACTTTTTCTTTCATTTGATCGAGTAACGTCTCGGGTTAAGCATAGACAATGGCCTGGGGTAATTTATTAAAAAAAAAAGATTCGGCTACTATCTTTCGGACTGTGCCATAGAGTATAGAAAATATGCAGATAAGTTAGGGCACTTTTCATAATAAAATATTATTATTTAAAGAACTAAATAGGAGTGTTTTGCACATTGTGTATCGGGATGAGGGCACTATAGCTAGTAAAATTACCGGGTATAAGAGACCTAACATCTGTCGTCTCAGGTGACGAAAACGTCAGAAAAATAATGAATACCTCGTTTTATTATTTTCTTCAACATTGCTTCTGTCATGGTCAGGCGTATCACTTACAATCAGGTGAGCACACTGACCGTCGTGTTCACTTATGGCATAAAAACTCTATAAGGCAAAAATAACTTTAAAGGCGCTCGCATTTGTAAACAAGTCAAATTAGCTGTATTAGTATTTCCATATAGTCACATTGTCTACAAAGAAGCAAAGGCCAATAACTAAATTAACAAAGCACCACTTGTACACGGTGAATGTTAGAAATTTTGTAAATTTTTCATACGCAATAAGAAATTTAAACCATTATATTAATTTCAGTTCCTTATATTTTCATCCATTCAACATATGAGGCTTTAGTCATCCGCCAACAAGCACTCGAAAACGTACAAGAAGGGAGGCTGTCTACTATACCGTCTGAGTGGTTGGACTTCGAATCCTCCAAAAACGTGTCGCTACCAATGGGTACAGTTAATAAATACACCAAATCTTTTATTATTATTTATTAACTCCGTGGTCTCTGTACGAATTTAGTCTTTGTTTATGCTAATATTCCGCTAAGGATCGGGGCGAGTCATGTATGATTTGACATCGATTAATTACACACCAGTTTTGAATAGAGTTCGCTATATACACAGTACCAGATTAGGTTGCAGTAACTGACTCCATAGCAAAGGCTTAAAGGCCATAAGATAAAAATATATCAAAATTAGCATATTGAGCACTTTTTATGGATTCATAAAGATATTAATAAATATATACCTATGAGCGTTGAAGGTGCACTATAATAATAATATAGAGCTAGAACTGTGCGCTATCTTGCACACACAAGATTATTTTAAAACTATATCAAACTGGCATGTGATTAATGATGTGTTATTAGCGATTGGTATCCTGTTTTAACTTACTCTTGGTAAGTTAGTGATTCTTTCAATACAAAAATATGCGTCGTTTAGCACATCATATTACTGGTTCTGCAAAACATACTGTGGCAAACATATAAATAACGTTGATTTATTTTGCACTATATAATAACCTGTTTTTTCAAACTTTTATAATTGATTTCTTGTTCCTAAATGGCGATGAAAGTAGGAGATAGTTTTAACGCGAAGCAGGGGTCACAACACATTAATCTTCATAAAGGAAGTATCATACTTTTTATTTGTTGCTATATTATGCATTTTATTTAGTGATTAAGGGGTTTTAACTTTTAACAATTTGAATACTTTTCATAAATAATAATTAATACAGGTATAACCACAGACATCAGAATATACATTAGACTGGACAAGCCGCCAAGTTTATAGGCAGTCC
>PQWD01002660.1:26976-179170 GCA_019425675.1 Leucinodes orbonalis
TAAAATGACGGTAATTCCCTGAGCGCGCTTTTAAGGTATGTTTTACTTCGGGAATGTCTTATAACGCGGGCAATACCGCGGGGAACAGCTAGTAAAAAATAAAACACCACAATTGTTCGTAATGACCTGTATATTTATCTAAGTGTAAAGGAGCATTATTTACAAGGTGGATACTCATTAATTGTATGTATAATGCTTACACCTAACCACTTACAATGTATGTTAGTCCCCCCCCACAATGCCCTAAGCCGAGGTTCGAGTCCCACTCTGGGACGCCCTTAGGCTCCTTGTGTTAATTTTAAGCATCTGCGCTCGCCAAATGCCCGGTGAAGCTGTAAAGGCCATCTGCGGCCAACAGGAGTAGTCAGTTCGAAAATAAAAATGTATATTAGTATTAATGTGTGCACGCACACGGCCCTGAACAGAATTGGTTTTTGAAGTATGACCTTATTTTGAAAACATTATATTGATTTACGGCCAGGAAAATTTGAGACCATAATTCTGGTGATGACGTTTATGTGAACATTTGCAATTTTACTGTTTACAAACACCTCCACACACTAAGACAACTGTTAACTATAATAAACAAACATCTTGTATAGGTGTTTGTTGTTATGTCACTAAGACAGACATTTACAATATACCTCCTTAGATCGCGTAGCATGTGATCCACAATGTAGTCTTTAATCACTCTAGTTTTTGTCAAATAAACATTGACTCTAAAATGTAGATATGAATCAGATATTTAAACTCAAGCTGAGTACTTACTCGTTTAGCTGATAAGAATAGTATATATAAAGGTTTGTTTTAATTTGATTCAATTATCGAAATTATTTTGAGTTATATCCTGGCAACAATTAGGCCATTAATGGACACAAAAAAGGAATTTCACCAGAAATAACCTCGAATTTTATGTATGCATTGTCGACCGAATTGGTATATTTAACAGATTTGAATAATTAACTTTAAAACTTTAGTTCATAATGCAAATGAATGAATGAATAATATCATAAAATATTTTATTCATATAAAATGATAAAGCTTGAATTAACGAATAAGCTCCTAAGTAGGTAGGGTTTATTAAATAATCATTAAATAAAATTTAATTGTATTGTTTACTTTTGTCATGGGTACAATAAATGATTATATAATTCACAAACAAATATTGATTTCACTATGAAAGGTTTTACAATTACTTACATCGTGCATAAATAACTTAATGCATTTATTAAATATATAAAACTAAATAAAATAGAACAGGGTTGGTAGTTAATATTGACTTTATAAATAATATTTTATTTTAATGCCAAGTTTATGTTATAAATGAAACAATTGTTTACAAATTGCTGTAACTATGGCGGTATTTAATTAATAATATACTAACATAACATGATTCCAAAGAAGTATTATTGACAGCCTACTTATATTAAGCTGTTAGCTTTCTTATTTGCAGATGTTAAATGTGAAATTAATAGAATATTATACATTCTTATCGTTACATTTTCAACGTATTTTTAATTACACTGCACTCAAAGGCCGTTTTGGGGTAAAACATTTTTATTTGCATACTTAGGTATTGATGTGACGTTTTCAGTATCATAGTGACTATTCAGGTATGATAATACAAAACACTCTGATTACAGTTATTATAATAACAGTTGCGTCATCATAAAATTATTGAAAGTTATGCTTGCATGTTTCAACTTGATAAGTTTTCTTCAACGTCAACTTTCGTTTGTTTTTTGCCGTCAAAATACTCCCATCTGTATTAATAAAATAGAAATATCGGTCTTTTGATCAAATATCGGCTACGTATACCTATTTTAGTTACACGACTTTACTGCATAATTAATCAGGTTAGTCTAAGACATTTACAATTATAATGTACAACTTACAACTAACTCGCTACCACTCAATTTCAACGGACCGATAGGAATGTATTTAGTGTTTGTTCCATGGATTTTCATATCGATTCACTGCAATTCCATTTTGCTAAGCAGCGTTTAAGTAGGTAGGTATAGCTTTAGTTATACACTTGTATGTTATTTAATAACAATTCTGTTTGCATATACCACTTTAGACATACACGGGTAAAATCTATCTCGCGGCAAAGTGGACGACGTCACAAGCCGTAGCGTTTCATCGAATGCTATATTATTTAATATAAATATCAATTACGCATTATCTATATTAATAATATACTCATTAATTCTACAAGCATTTTCAGCATCTTAAATATACATTTCAAGCCAAATGAAAATGATTGCAGTGTTACCGAGGAAAAATCCAGAATATTGCGACGATTCACTCTAATGTACTCTAATGAATTTTCCGATATATCTGTCTCGCCGAACGTTTTTACAGTTATAAATTATATATCTAAATATTTAATAATACATTGATTGATTTACTTTTGACATACGAGACTAATTTTTTGTGCAAGTGATATACATATTAATATTCTATACTTTGAAATAATTAATGAAATAAATTCCAGAATTCACTCGTATAACCCATTTTAATTCAATTTTTTAATTAGATTTCATTACGGTATGGTATATTTATTTAATTGAAACACGACGCCATATTAAATTAAGATCTAAACGAGCGAGGAAGTAAGACTTAATCGATAATAAAGATAATATTAACATTCAAGATGGCACAAACAGCATTGATTACGAGACAAATAAACGAAATTGTATAAATATTTCGTGCACAACCTAGATACGAATAATTACAGCTAAAGAGACACAAATAATCTATACCGAGTAAAGTAACACCAAGTCAGGAATAACCAGCGTTTAAAGCATTTGGTTCCAATAAACACAAGCTTACCACCGGAATTCCATTCTGCTGTAGTCTAAACAATAAAAAAGAGGAAACAAAATATATTTAAAAACCAAAAGAACTTAATTCAATTCTTTTCAATTCATAGCCAAAACTGACAATGTAATCATTGCCTTTAAATAAAGCCTATATATTCAGCAAATGTGATCAAAAATAAATGAAACACCAAATCTTAAGAATAAATTGGTCAACAACCGACGCTGTTGACACTAACATTAATTTAAGGAACGTAAAGCAGACACGCATTACTAGTTTACAACAATAAAATTATGTATATGATTACATTTATTTCGAATCATTTCAAAAGAATTCGTTGATATTTTTTTTATTATTCCTGATACTTTTTGTATAAATTCTACATCAAAACATTAGAAATAGTATATTTTAGTATAATTATTTTACATAATCAATTAAACGATATGGACGTATCCATAAACCACTTTTGTGATTTTACAATATGCATAAGTCTAGGCGAAGAGAAACTATAGCAATATACAGTTTTGAAGCAGATGGCACATTAATTTTTACAAGACTATCTTCCATACAACATCATAGGCATGATTAGAACTATTGACATACAACACTCAAACCACAATTGGTCGAAATACGAAGAAGTCAATTAGTACACATAGATAAATTATTTCATCATGAACCTCAATTCACACCATATGTTTAAATTGGTCTGCCAAGTGATATAATTTATGTCATTGCGTTTTGTTTCAGTACAATCTCTTCGATAAGACATATATTGTGTACTGGGCTTGTACGTATCGCAGTACAATCCGTACATGTAACTGTCAAATTATTAAAAAAAGTAACTTTTTTTGTCGGACAAATATGAATTTACAGAACAATACAGCCACGCTAGAGAAAGTAATTGTAATCCGTTGCCTGGAACGGAACGTGTCAAAATTAAAAAAGCGCCGAAATGGCCGGCGGCCATTTTGGATCGGCGCTCAGTAAACACGTGGCATGGTTTGTTCTGTGTCGTCTCACGCGTAGAATTCGCGGTTGTTGTGTCCTTTCCCGTAGGAGGCGGCGGGGCGGGTTCGGCTCGTCGAGTGCGTACGAGCCTTCGTCCTTCTTACGCATACGATACACTATGAACATTACTACCAGTATTGCGCATAGTAGCCCTACAACTGCGCCGCCGATGACAGCTGAAATAAGAAAACATTCTTGTTATTTTTAAGAGAATGCTGAGTATGCCAGTTATTTGTGCATGTACTAGAACATAAATTCATATATTTGTAATTTCCTAGTTAAGTATATGTATGTTGGCGGCATACCCATATAAATAATAAGTACATAGCATTGAATCTGTACAGGCTTATCCAACTTCTTTAAAATAAAAAAAGTTATTACAACGTTTTTTTTAGAATTCCAGTTTTTCATTAAATAGTTCAAATAATCAGTAATAAATCCAAACTTACCGGCGAGAATGCCGGGTTGCGCGAAGAAGCTGGTGGCGCGGTCCTCAGGCTTGGCGTTCATGATGAAGACGACGTTGTCCGACGGCCGAGACTCGGTGTTCACATTCGAACCCGCCGGCTCGTGCTCCTGGAATCATCAGCGACATATGTTAAGAATATATGGCATAGCAAAAAGGTATGTTATCGACAGTTCCTTAGAGTACTCATTAGGTTGAGAGCTACTGCATAAAATAAGAATTTAGTCGGTCAAGGTTTCGATTCTAGAATATACAATTCATGTAAATGCGACATAACAAAAGGTTGCGCTATCATCAGCTCCTCAGATTCCTCATTCGGCTGCAGCATCGCATATAAAATAATTTGGTTGGTCAAGGTTTCGATACTAGAATTTACAATTAATATTAATGCGACATCATGAAGTTATGCTATCAACAATTAAATCCTTATTTGGTTGCCCCAATTTCATTAAAAATTATAATACCACTAGTTTAAGCCCCTGTTGCTAACGTTAATGGGCTTTGTCAGAAATAAATGTAGGTATTTATTATTATCTATGGATAGTTACCTACGAGCTACGGAATATATATTATAAATTGTTATAAGAAGTTAAATTTATTTATGAATCAATTACAATTTAATTACGAGGAGTTGTAAATTATTGTAACCGTATATTTAAGATAAACAGATTCCATGTGATTCAGCGTCAGAGTTTCAACTTCGAACTTTTACAATTTCGGATATAAAATCATATTGGTATTAATATGGTGTATCTTTAAAATGGTAAAGATGATCGATGGTTTCATGTATAAAATAAATGTTTACTTCATCAATAAGTTTATGATGACGCATTTTATATAGAAATTACACGTGAGTGGGCGTCAGGAGTCCGTGTGAGGATATTAATGTCCTGTTCACAATCCTAATCATACTAAGTAGTACTTTAAAAAATATAACAAGTTTTTTTTAATATCCTCTGATACACACACACATACACATACTGAAACACACACACCACCACCTAGTCCCAAATTAAGCATTCAGCCTGTAATTTGGGTACTAAACAATTGATAAATATACTTTATATATTTTTCTAGATAGAAACACCCATACCAAAATACATGTTCATGCGGATATGTTTGAATGTACTGCCCAGGTGTCGAACTACCGGGTTCCTTTCCTTGCTGTAGTAGCCAACGTCTCAATCATTACTCGTACATCGAATGGATAATCTTTGAATAAATAATACCTTTAATTTCATTACCAGTTTTTTGAAATAGTATTCATTAGTATAAAGTCTTTAGTCCCCTTAAATTATTTATTTATCTAAACCTTTTGTTATATTAAATATGTGAGTCCAATTACCTACTAACTAAAAAGCGTGTAGCCGATAACTTTATGCTCGAAAACGCATCATTTGATTTTACTAGACTACCAAAAGTGAGATCTTTAATTGATATAGTCAATTGATATAATACAGAAGACGAAGAAAGCAATTTGCAATTAGATCAGGGGTTTCGGCCGTAACTCAAAAATATCATACATTCGTCAGCCGACCTATAGTTACAGCAGAGTTTTACGAAGAGCGAAACAACATTAATTGTTGCCGTGAGAAACTAAGGTTATATGAAATCATTGGATTTCATTCTTTAGTTAAGTTTGTTAGTTTGTTCCAAATGATCGTTGTTAATCGCTTACTCGTATGAGTAAATAAGATAATATACTTACAATATCTGGGTTGGTTTCTTCACCAGAGATGCTAATGTCCGTCTCTGGGCGCGAGGGTACGTCTTCCCTCGCGCCGCCTGGTGATTCGGGTGCTCCTTCACTGGGTTTCAATATGCGAGCTGAAACATTTGAGGAAATATGTCAGAATTTCCCAACACCATATATACGTCCTAAAACTTCATCGGCAAAATTGAATCGACATTCAAAAATTTTCCTTACTTGTAATGATTAGGAGTTATAAAGTCGAATAAGATTCCTAATTTAATGTAAGAGATAAGTTATAAGTCCCTAATTAAAACAGGTAATTAGTATTAGGAATAAGAATAAGTAAAATGTAAATTGACAATATTATTTATTAGCGGTAGATGCAGAAGTCATTTTTTTTAAATAAGAAAGATTAGGTTATGGAATATGTAAGTTGTAGGGTCTTAAATATTATGATGACGAGAACCTGGGCGCATTGGACATGGAATGGGAAGGATCAGCAGAACGATATTAAGAAAAAAACACAGAATTACAAAAGAGTTCTAGAAATATATAATAGAGAAATACAAATGAAGTTACAATGAAGGCGTTTATGAGATGAAGTAACTATATCTAGGGCTAAATTACCTGAAGTCATGCGAACTACCTTGAATGATTTCGAAGTACAACATCGTAAGTAGGACTTGATCATGAGGTATCGAGGTGATGACAAATGAAGTCATGCATAGATATCAAAAAATAAATACCACTTTAGAATGTTCAACAGATGATTTGGAAGCCACACTTTACAAATACTTACCAAAGTCCCTCGATAGCGGTACAGTTAAAATCCAAAAGTTTCCAATTACATTAAAATAATTCCTTTATATAGTTATCACAAAACTGTTATGTTGCAACTAACAAACCAGTGTCCTACATGTTCAGGAGGAAACTGGCGAATATGAATAAACTGTCATTATTAATGCTGTTAATACAAAGATAATGAGAAAAATGTTAATTCAAGGCTGCGTAACGTTTGTGTCATCCCATTGTTATCAGCATGAAGTTAATTCTTCTGTTAAAATTGTTTATAAATAGTTCGTTTGTCGTTGTTCTTCACAGTGAACACAATTAATACCAAAAGTATAAAAAGTCAGAAATGTATCACTAAAAAAATTAAGCAAGAAGTCATTTCATTTTGTGTGTTCTTACTTTAAAATTTTTGTAACTAAAAACTTGAGATTATCTAAACAACAAAATTAATTGAAAACTGGAATTGATAATTTACTTCATAATAGTGTTTTTTGAGAACAACTTCTTGCTAATGTAAATAAAAATAAAAAATACAGCAAATCAAACTGGCATGCTTTAGCCACTACTCACGAATAATAATATCGAAGTCTGCTGGATTGGGCGGGAGATCGGTTTCTGGACTTTCCGTAAACACAATCTCTGGTTGGTACGGGTGTTCCGTTTTGGCTGTGTTGAGGGTGTTGAACGAGTCGTCCGGGATGGAGTCGGGTTCTGATTTGACTGGGACGATCGGTGCGGGCTGCTCGGTGGTTGTGGTGGTGCGCACATAGTCCTCGTCATCGGAGTCTTCGGGCGCGTCACCTGAGCCGCCCGCGGCGTCCTCGTCGTCAGGTCCCGGACCGGGGCCCCAGCCGGACCCGGAGCTCTCGTCAGGGGCTATCCCTGACCCATCATCGTCGATGTACACATTGTCCGCCAGCAGCGGACCGTCGTTCTGTGCGTGCGCCTCTTCTGTTGATGTTGAGAACGCGGCGCCGTCCTGGAAAATATAAATTTATATGTTACCCCACTAAGTTGTGCAATATTAGGATATATCAAGCACCCAAACAAAACTCGGTGTAATGTTCGAGATTTAAAATGTCTCAGAAGTATTCGTTAATAACGGAAGGCCATAATATACAACGCAGATAAAGCTTACTCTAATGAAGAATCTACAATAAATCAGTTGATCTAGACTTAAATATTTGATAGAAAAGAGGGAGGGGGTTCCAGTTATATATTTCACAACTATTCCCATATGTAAAGACGTAATTCGAGATTGCAATCACGTAATACCACGATTACTGTGATACAACAAAAGATTTTCACTGCAAATTGAGCTGCAAGTCACTATTTGCAAAATCTGTAATTTTTGTGACAGGTCATGGAAACATGTGACCTATTTCTGGAAAAATCGCCAAATATGAATGGGAGCTATACTAGCATATCAGCTGACATTATCAAAAACCTTCACACTGTAATCGTTCAACGCGTTACTCAAAGACTTGGTGTTGTTAAAAACAAACAAATACAAGAAAATGCCACGGCATTAAAACCATAAAGGCTGAAATGCGTATTTGTCTACGTCACTAGCTATGAATGGTTTGTATGAATGGCGGTTTCTCGGGTCACTCACCTGTGGTTCTTGGATATGGTAAACACACTAATGAAGAATAAGAACTGATTATTTTTGAATTAAATAATGTTTTTTTTTCAGGTTTTGTGGCAGACGTTACCTCAGTAGCGTAAGTTGTAGTGTCAGTGCAGACGATCGATATGTTTCGGGAGGGGTTGAGGGAGAGGCAGGGGGACTGGGAGGGTGCGTTCCCGAAAGCCTCCGACAGATGGGGCGATTGCCCGTATAGGGTTTGCGATTTTCAGCGGTTTTCCGCTAATTCAGTTTCATGCCGGTAGATGTCATTTTGGCCAAGTAAACCTTTTGATGAGATTTTTTTAATAATTGAAAAACAAGTATATCCCTTACATATAAACACATCAATTATCTGATTAGTATAGTGCCTAATTACTTAAAGTATAAAAATCTCAAACAATTTTGTGTGAAAAAAAGCCACACGAAAAAGCTGCAAATACGTAATTTTTAGGTTTTAGTATGTTTTTATCCTGAGAGAATGCTAATTATGATATCGGTTTAGATTTTGCTCTTGTTTTTCTGGTAGGGTAACAAATTGCTGTCTCATTGCTTCAGCTCTGGTGAAAGGAATTAAAATAAAGCTTTATTATTTATAAAGTTTTTTAAAATTTGAAAGGTTTTATGAAAAATAAGGTTTACTTGGCTAGAGTAAAGTTGTTTGCTTGAATATTACAAAACAAAGCTATAGGTTAAAGGTGGATAAATTGGTGCCGAAATTTAATCCTAAAGTAATATACGAATAGGCCAAATGCCTCTAGAGAATATGTTATTTCTTATTATAATCATCAGGTCATTAAACGTCCCCACCGAGGGGGCACTAGCCTACCCGCAAACGGTGTATAGGCCTTAGCCGTCCACGTGACCTCAGTGCGGATTCGCCGACTTCACGCACAACCTTCGAATCGCAATTTGTTTCCTTTCCGCAATCAGGTTTCCTCACGATATTTTCCTTCACCGTAAGAACGTCGGATAAACGTAAATAAAATTTCGAAAATTCTAAAAGGCATTGCTACGCGGTGGTATTCTAACCTGCACCCTTACAGATCGAAGGGCAACAGTCCACACCAGTGATCCGCCAACACTCTACACAA
Source organism: Leucinodes orbonalis (assembly GCA_019425675.1). Taxonomy (NCBI): domain Eukaryota; kingdom Metazoa; phylum Arthropoda; class Insecta; order Lepidoptera; family Crambidae; genus Leucinodes; species Leucinodes orbonalis. Next base: position 36,480 of record PQWD01002660.1, read on the forward strand.
TGAATTTTGTGTATTTGTTGTGTATACCAAGTAGTCCAATTTGTAAATAATCTGGCTATCTCATCCTTACTTTTCTCTTGCTTACTTCGTTATTTTGTCTTAATTTAATTAAATTGAAGCGAGAATCCGAGACACCCTTAATTCCGCAGCTCGTGCATTTTTCCGGATCATCCGTGTGTTCTATTCGTATTTCGGGTGTCTCGCCATCCCGGATAATCCGCTTGGCGTCGCGGCCCGGTCGAGGGCGGGGTAATGAGAAATATTATTTATTGTACCGGGATAATGTGCCTCCATACTGACCTGCCCGTATTACCCGGCTTTATTGCTCTTTGGGCAAGGTGCGTTCCAGTGGTGTTTAAAAGTTGAACACCTGAATACGAAATAGTTTACACTGAAAGTCAAATCAGAATCAATTTATTCAATTTAGGATATATTTTATTAAATACGCACTCATAAACTTTCAATAAATATTGATGCTTCGTTTACCTTTACTTACTTAAGAGTTACTACTACTACGTTTATATAGAGTATTGGAATATTGAGCCTTTCCCAATGACTTCATTATTCATATGTTCAAGTTTTGTTGCCCACCGTGCTGGTCAGTTTATCAGGATCCACCATAAGCAGGGAAGGTTGGCTAAGATCATAAAACTATAATGCTAAGGTGCCTTAGTTTGGTGTGTAGATCACCACCGCTAAATAATTTCAATGATTAATATTTTTATGAAATACAATTAAATATATTTATCATCATCCACATTTACGAACGCGTACCATAGGATCCACTATGATTAATTTCAAAGTAATCAGGTCTAATGGACCGACCTAATGTCTAAGCTCAGTAAATCGGAGGGCCTTCGGTGGCAATGACGGAGACCTAGGGTATGCAATTAATTACCTGCGAAGGTATCTCAAGTGAGTTAATTGATGTACGAAAGTTAAGTTTATTTTAAATACTTAAAAGCAAATACTGCATTTGCATCCATGATCTTCTGTATATGTAAAGGTGGATACGCCATCCATGCCTCAAAAACGAACTGCCGAAGAGAGAACAGCTTGGACTCTTTTGTTTAGGTAAATGTGTTCAAAATTTGAAATATGTGTATGTGTGCTGTCACTGCACTCGGAACACTTTTTTCGATTGTTTTGAGACCATATCACGAATCCATACTTTTTTACATCATTGATTTGCATTCATTCTACTTTGGACAACCACTGGTTGGTTCCCAATGGGTGTCCAAAGTAGAATGCACCTTTAACCGTGTATATGCGTAATGTTGCCTGGCTCGTTTTGTTTTGGCTTAAGCAGTGTTTAAGTAGTTATTTCGGCGGAACGCGTGTTTTTGTGTAATACGGGCTTTACATGGCAGTTATTTATGATGCCATTTATGTCATTTAAATTAATAGGCGTTATGATAATATATTCAACTTAATATGTATGTTTATGCCTATGGTGCAGGGACACAGTAGTACACAAATAATTGAACAGTAGAACAGTAGTTATGATAAAAGTGTTTCAAATAATAATAGAAATAAATCAATGTCAGCCTTAACGTCCACAGGATGGCACAGCGTATATGGGGAGATTAGTTGTATTTGGCTTATGATTATTTTCTTAAGTTAAAACTCATTAGAAATATATAAAGTGATATCTGCATCCACAGTACAGTGGTTTGAAATTCTCTTTTTTTGAGGTTTCACTAACTCCTCAAAAACATTTCCAAAAATAAATTTATGACAAGATAACCTACTAAATACAAAAAAGAAGTCATTACTTCGAAAGAGTTTTCAGATTTTAATAATTACTTTTCTAATATACTTCTTTTAGTGACAGTCTTCTTTTTTATTTGATCGAGGCCACGAAGCCCTTGGCAGCACCTAGTTCCTTCATCAAATTAGGAGAGGAAAGCCAAACAAATTTGAACGTATATCCAACTCAATTAATTGCACAAAGAAATGGTAAATTACGGCCAGTGATATACTAAAGAAAACCTTTTTATACCAATAAAAAGGTCCCATTGCTTCCCATGGGGTCCTATACAAATATTTGGTCGTTTTCCAACCTCGAAGAAAACTCTTGAAGAAGACATAATAACTGCTCGGTAATTATCTCAATCTTGTGCTAGGGTAAGGGTTTTAATTTGACTTCCAATCACGACCTCGGTAAATATCAGCAGATTTTGATAATTAGTGGTTTGTATTTTAACGGTGTTGAACTTTTGCATATTTTTTTTTACTAAAAGTTGTTTTGACAATCGATTTCGGCAGCTATGTAGTAGTTGTTTACCCGGGGAAGCTGCGAATTGAGATGGCTCCTATCCATTAAAATTATATGACGAGCCTAAGTGCCTTCCTGAGTGGGCCTCCAACCTCAGCTTAGTCTGTTAAGGAACTAGGCGACCTAGTTTTTTAAGGGGACAAAATCGCAAATTACTTGTACGACAGCGCGAAATAGGAACTGATTAAATCTACAGGTAAAACTTTTGAATGTCTCTACTACACACAAAACAAACATCAAACTCTTCTAGAGTTGTGTTTTGTGTATTTCTGTCATTTGTTGGCAATTACGATCGTGTCGTTATAACCGTAATTATCGCTCGGGGACATTGTAAACCGAAACATAAGCATAAGCTTATCATTAAAGATAATCCCAAAAGACTATTCCTTCATCATTTTCGTATGTATCGCTAGTAATAGGCAGAATACAAAGGAAATAAGAGGACATCGAAAAGTTTACGCACAAAAGAAAGGCTCAGCAAAACAATTTCCCTATGTAATAAACAAGGAAGTTTAGCGAATCGGGAGAACATACGAGCAATTTATCGCACCAGTGCTTGTGGCCTCAGTGCCGACTTCTGAAGGATAAGCTTATTGGTTTCACAGATAAGTACTTAATGCTACGATAATGGATGAAGAATTTTCTAATGTTTTGGTAGGTACGAGACCGACAGAGATAAATAGGTATCCACAAACCTTTAAACAGCGCTATGTTTTAGGAACTTGTGTGGTGTTATATATATAGAAGTCGTGCAGTACAAAAATGTATGTGCATTTTTGTTTCGTTAGTCTGGGTAATTTCTATAAACAATTTGTTTATATCCACAGAAAGGTAACAAGTATATTTATCCGTTATTTAGTACTCATTAAACAAGCTCCTTATTTAAATTGGGGCTAGGTGGTGCTGTGTGAATAACTGATATTAATTTAATCACCTTTAACCAAATTATTCCTTAATTTTGAACTACCAAAATGTCATTATCTACTTTTAAAATTAAAAAATGATTTTCTTAAAAACACAAACTATGTTTCGTAAAAGGAATAAAGTAATAATTAAACTTTTCAATGTAATGCGTACTCACGAGACATAAGTAAAGAAGTAGAAACAATTTAGAAGCATTCCCATAATGATCATAATACCAACTGCATGTCAACTTCGAGGATTTAAATTAGTCACTAAGTTTTGAACGGATTCAGACGCTAAAAGACTAATTAGCTAGGTAAAGTTTTGGAGACTAAAATTATGTCCAACTCAACTTGTTTGCCGCTATCAAACTATACTAAAACAATTGAGAGATTTTACCAGAGAGCACTTTTGTTTCAGTTTCATCAAATATAAATTGTTACATTATTATCTCTTTACATAAATAAGACACTTCAAAATTCATAATTTCGATTATTTAAATGTTCAGCTTTATACTGTTACTTTATATAGATTTTCCACTTATGAAATTACAGAAAATTCAATTCTTCATGTCGATTCTGTATGTAACATTTTTAAGTTTCATTAGAATATATTTGTAAACTTTAAGTTTCTATTTTTTATACTATTTACTATTTTATACTATTCTTTTGATCTTTTCGCGGACTAAGATATTTATGGATTATTAAGACTTAAGCATTAAAATTATCCTAGACAAGGTAATTAATGCTTATGGAGATTTAAAATATTTAAGTCTGTCTGCATATGATTAAATAATGGACTAAACCAGCCGACACACAACACTTACAAGTTGAATGGCACCTGTTGGTAGGTCCCTAGTGTTTGGCAGAATGTACTACTCGCAGACGAGTTAGAGATAGATTACAAATAGTGTCGGCATTTACTTCGAACATTTAATCATTTTCATTAGATTGGCTTCTTTGTTCATAGTTGAAGATACAGTTTTCCCTCCTACCTTTAGATTACATAATATATTCTTAGACCACACACCCCAGAAGCGGGCCAAACCGTCAAAAATAACTCACGTCACTCCATCCGGCATCAACGCACCCTAAACTTGCTTGTTTTCATTACTTATAAGTATAACACGATTTGCGATGCGGCCAGCGTTCCACGAAGCGGCTCAAAAGTTAAACAAAGCTCTTTGTAACCTTTAAATATGCGATGAATTTTGAAGTGAGCGCGAAAGGCGACTGCTTAAAATGTACAAAGTTTAATGGAAACCTGCGGCGCTAAGGGAATATTAAGGGGATAATGTGCTCACGTCGTCGCAGGCTATTGTGGCTTCAAGTCGATCGCACCTCTTTACTGGAGTGTCAACCTTTATACTCGTAGGTAAACTGCTTGCGAGCAAGTTAATCAAGTTTCTATGCATAAACGACGAAGGTAATAGCGATTCATGTAATTCATTTACTTGAACCTTTAGTGCCGTGTTGAACTTGCCACTAACGACCATATTAATTTCTGTTAAAACTAGAAGTTTTTATTAAAGTAGGTATAGGCCAATAACTCAGTAGTATTAATATTATAATAAAGGAAATATTATTAATATAACTAGCATCTTCAGTACATAAATTTCGCAATATAACGTAATTTTATTTGCAATTTTAATTAAATGTATTATTGAACTATAAAGCTCGATTGAAAAGTCATCAATAGATTTATTGTTCTTTTTTAGGGATTATTGAGAATAGTATTTTCGTTTTATCATTAAACGTCCCCACCGTCCTTCCCGTAATTCGTAGGCGTGCGCAGGTTTCCGCTCGTTGTTTTCCTTCACCATAAGAGCGTTGGGTAAACATACATATAATTTTAAAAATACAATGGTATGTGGCGGGATTTGAACCTGTACCCTCCAGATCTCAAGGCAACAATCCACACCAATGAGCCATCGACACTCTACGTTTATATGTAATAATAATCATTGATATTTTGATTGATGAGATTTAATATACCATTATAAAATACGATTTATGACTACACTATAAATTTAACTATGTTTTTGCGTCACTTACAAGACGGATTAATGGGCTCCCTTGAAACGTTTTGCTTTAGTCTTACAATCCAATCCAAACCACAAACGAGATCGAATTAAAACGTTTGAAGTGTCGTTCGATTGGTCCCTGCGATGTTGGACAGACCAGGCTACGTTGACCTCCCACATTTTTCCCAAAGCTAGTTTTTGGCTTCATCGTCGAGCGGACGGATGGGTCAGAATATAGCAGTGGAGTGGGGGGTCAAACGTTCTGTTATGTGTATGTAACTATGGGTATGGTGTAAGTTACTGACGGGAGAACCGATAACCAAAAAAGATTGGAGCAATTTTGTTCCTTGTTTTCTTACGTTTAATTCACTGTATTCTTTAGATAAATATTAATAATATGTTAATGATATAATCATCACATAAAAAGTACATTGCTGAACTAACGTAGGCCTTCGGTTATCGTTAACATTTGCGACTGCCATCATAACAAGTTTTGCTATATAGGTATTGGTAGGTACCGTCCCTCATTCATTGTTCTCGCGTACACTTCAAGTAATATTAGCTTTTAATTAACCCTGAAAGAAAGAGGATGGAAGCCTATATCATCATTTCAGACTCACAGTCTTAGAGACTATAGAATTGTGAACCACGATGTTCCACTAGCCGTGAGGCAGCATGAGTCTCGAAAGGTTATAAAGCTATAGGGACACGTAAGTGTAAATGTTGTATGTCAGCATTCTTAGTTTACGAGCGCGATGAATGAGTCCGCACCGACCAGCTAGTGTACTATGGTTTAGCTGGGGAAATAAATTCATTTTTTATTTGGAACATCTTAATCCTTTTATTTCATGGTAACTGGCAGTGAAACTCCTGTTTAGTATTAGAACCCACACATAACATTGATAGTTAAATTTGGAATCTAGTATCGTACCACCAACACATAGTAAACACGCTGTAGATGCAAGATCACGCATCGGTTTTTATATTTTAGTTAATCATTAAATATGCCCTATATTTATAGGCCATACTAGTCTTCATTTCTTACACAATAAAGTTCTAAATAAAGCTTAATATATAAATATTAAATCGCTATAAACTTACGAATTCTACCAGCCCACTTCCCGTCTATTCTCCGCCTCTAGTTAGCGGACGTCCCGAACTGACCTACATGCTCCGAGATGGAATGTGTTGTAGCCGATGTTTGGACGTGTACGTCTTTTTGTCTTTCAAGTTAGCTGACTAACGAACGCTCATACATGCCCTCGACTGCCGAACTGTTAATTAATTATTGATGCTTCGAAGAAAATGAAAAGCTAACGCCATCGTATACTATCACAGAAGAATGTTTTCTCTATGAATTTTTGATGTTCATAGAGAAAACATTCACATTCACATTTGTATGATAAGTAATAATGATTAAATTTTCTTTCGCAGAAAGATAAGAGATATAAATTGGAATTGGTGGCACAATAAAATTAACAAAACATTAAAATGTTTTACCGATATTATCTATGATCATTCTATCTAGACTCGAAAATACAGAAAAGTTGTTCAATACTATGAAGTTGAGTCTCATGACTTGAGTGCCTACTGAATTAGCCATAATCCATGGCACTGAGGGAATAATGACTGGATTAATCACTCAATACTTTAAATATTGCAGTGCATGGGTTACATGATAATGATTCCATCAGCATCTTAGGAAAGGGAGAAGTCACACCACGAGCTATGAAGGGTTATAGTTTTTCCATTTGAAAATCATTGCCAGTAAGAAAACTCAATGGCTCCTGGAGCAAAAAAAGGGATCGAGTATAGATCTTACATCAGGAAGCGTAATGAAGAAAGAAAAATGTCATAACATAGACAAATGACATACAAAAGCCATCAAGCAATCGTTACAAATAGCCAAATACCTAGAGGTAGAGTTTTGGAGGCAGATTTTAGTGCAGAAGGAGACGGAAAAAGGCCGAAATGAAGATGATAGAATACAAATAGAACGAGATAGAATCATTAACCCTTTGACCGCCAATGACGCCTTAAAGACCAAACACAATAGATTTAGACACAATAGATTTTCTATTGTGTCTGGATTCCCGGCGTTCAATGGGTTAATCACATTTTTAGCATAAATATTTTATACGAAGTTAAATAATGCAAATGAATAAACATACTTCTTCGCTTATCTAACAAGGCCTATAGGCCATACCCGGTAATCTTTATGGACGGCGGGTAAGTCGCATTACGAACGGTTCCCCTGGGGACTGATAACGGTAAATTAGGAGAAAACTTAGTGAGGGTAAGGCCATGTTGGAAGGGTAATGTGCCCTCGTAAGTTCACCTTCATTATCGTAATCTGGGGATACTTGCATAGTTTTTGAAGTGTTTTGTGAGAAGATATTTTGCTAAGCAAAGTATTGCTCGTCAGCAGATCAAAGAAAGAAAGAATAAAGATTTATTTGACACACACAATAAAATACATTCAACACAAAACTAATAATAATAAATGCCAAATAGGACTTCCCTCAGCGTTCATTTCACCAGATCACCATTGTCATTCCAATCTAATAAGCCCACTGCTGGTTGAAAGCCTACTCTAGTGCTTTTCATGCTATCCCTAGCAGTCGACATCCATCTCTTACCCGTCACGTTAAGTAGGTCATCAATCCATATAGTAGGAAGTCGGCTGGTCGCTAGAGCCTCATAGTTCAGATGTTCCTAGGGTAGGTAAAGACTCGGCCGTTAGTTTAAGGGATACAACGTTGCTTAAACCCCTTAAAGATGGCGGCAGTGGGACCCGTTACATCACTTTAGCATTTAACTTGACCCAGTCTGTATTTTTAAATAGGAGAATCTTAATGTATCTTGACGAGGGCGCTAACAGTAAAGTCCCGTACAATAATAATGGAAATAAAGGGATTCTATACAATGATTTTGGAAACTAAGCTACCCCACCTATTCTTGGTGCATCCTGCTGCCTAAGGAACAAGGTTTTTGAGTCACGCACAGGTTTCCATAACTTCTCAATAATGAAATTCATTGGATGAATTCTTTTCTAGCATTATTGGTAATGTATCTAGAAAATATCTTTTGTAACTTTCATATACGAGTAATAAACAAAGTTCTTATACCAGTTGCCTATTCTTACCAACAGATGCCGCGTTACGTAACTTGGCAAGAATTTATTATATCCGAAGGGAGATGTCGTCGGGCGAACTCCGGGATGTGCAAAAGTTGCATGAATGAAGTTCTTCCAGGTAAAAGTATGTCAAACTGTTTATTTAGGAGTTATCGGTTGAATACTAGTCCATCGGTAGCATGGCTAAGGTGAGATAAGGACGTATAGCAAAAATAGTACTCAATGCGGAATAGTGCCATCTGGTAGTAGCCGGGACCAGCGTGCTTAGCATGCCTTCCAAAGCACTCAGGAATTTAAAGATTTTTGTCAATCTATCCTCATTACCGACAATACCGACCAATTTAGTTAATGTTAAAAAAAAATCTTAAATCCAAACCTTTGCAAACGTAAGCAAATAATCATGTAATTCCGCCTCAATGGCTTAAGCGGAACCCTTTGAACTTTTTTTTGTTTGTTATTTTTAAAAAATAATTGCATAATATTATGTCAATTCTTTCTATTGTATTTTTTTGGTTCATCATCATCATCATTACAGCCTAAAATGTCCACTGCTGAACGAAGGCCTCCCCTAATGATTTCCACGCGGGCCCATCCCTAGCAGTTGACATCCATCTGCTACCCGCAACCTTAACCAGGTCATCCGTCCATCAGGTCGGGGGTCGGCCTACGTTTCGTTTTCCGTTACGTGGACGCCACTCGAGAACCTTTCCGCCCCATCGGCCATCGTTTCTTCGCACTATGTGCCCTGCCCACTGCCACTTCAACTTGCTTATCCTTTGAGCTATGTTAGTCACCCTAGTTCTCCTACGGATATCCTCGTTTCGGATTTTATCGCGTAGGGAGACACCTAACATAGCCCTCTCCATAGCACGCTGAGCAACCTTGAGTCTATTCAAGAGGCCCTTAGTGAGCGACCACGTCGCTTCCGTATGTCATAACTGGCAACACACACTGTTCAAAAACCATTATCTTGAGACACTGAGGTATTTTGGACGAAAATATCTGCCTTAACTTTCCAAACGCTACCCATCCTAATTTTTTTGGTTTAGCTTAATAAATTGTTTTTCTTTATTTATAGTATCTTATTTTATTTCTATAAGAGCGTAAAACGTCATTGTAAAATAATAAAACTGATAGAACACTTCTTTTTTACTTTTATCATATACTAGGCACGCATGAACACGCCAATGGCGGCTCATAAACGTAGCTCCAACGCTCTAATGGCCGGAACATAATCGCGTATACTGCTGGTATTTAATAAAAATTCCAAGCGTGTGCCGCCCGCTCGTTAGGTGGTAATTACCTCCTCCCAATTAGATAGTATAACATCTTCGTGCGCGCTTAAAAACGGTTTATGTCGGTATCAGAAACAATTCGGACCTTTACGCGAAATGTCGCGAAGTTAATGTCACATCTAGTGAGTATACTTTTTGTTGACTTTTTAATTAGCGCTATCCACGAATTTTTGGTTGGTTATAAATAGCATAATACCAGAGATGATATTTTAAAAAGGAATAATATATGAAATTGTATATTGTTATCACACATATTGCTTTTTGGTGCTTCTACAGTATTCATGAATTCTAATAATAATTTTCAATTAAATTATGGAATAACATAATTAATATACCAAAATTTAAATTGTATAAATTATTGTAGAATAATATTTGTGGTTATGTACTGTCCAATTGAATGTATTGTATTTAATTGTTTTAATATTTAATTAAATGTTTATGTATTGTAATTTCAAACAACTAATTAAATGAAATGTTAAATAAATAATAATAAATATCCACTGACATTCACACAGCGCCATCTAGCCCCAAGTTAAGTGTGAAGCCTGTATTATGGGTACTAAACAACGGATAGACATACTTAAATATATATTTTTTGTAAAAACATACATATTATACATAGAAAACACCCAAACCATAACAAACCGACATGTTCATGCACACAAATGTTTGTACTACCCCGGGGATCGAACCCGGAACTACACCAAATGGGTCGTAAATCGTAAAATTATCACCAACTTGTAAAATTTATATCTAAAAAATAAATGTCAGGTTTAAAATAAAGTGGTCGCACGTTGGGCGCCAGGCCGAGCGGAACGCGCCGTGTGCTCGCCTCGACGCGCTTATTGTGACGCCTGTCTCTCTCCATTGTATTGCCCCGTCCCTCTCGCTCGGAGCTCGACAGCTGAATAGGTTTGTTTTCCTCCACTTTTCGGGTGTCTTTCAAGGAACCAGCGGACCTTGAAGGAAATTTTCCGCAGTGCACCGTGATCCCTTTGTGGAACTATAAAGCTATCTGAATTTGGGTACGAACGCTCTTTCAATTGAGTAAAGCGCAAGGGATTTTAGTTTTAGAATTCTCGTCATAGTTTTGTAGAAAGGGACTGTTTGTGTGTATTTTGTTACGCAAAACTTGTAAAGAGATGATGATTTATTCAAACACAAAAAAAACAAAGAACAATAATCACTATCTGACAATCTGTAAAACAGTTTGTCAGCATTTACTAAGTTCTACCGTATTTCACGGGATACTTAACTTTGTGAGTATATATGAGTAACTGAGTGGGTATATTATCGGATAGTTGCAACATTTAAATCCTATCATCATCAGATCATTTAAACGTCCCCACCGAGGGGCACGAGCCTACCCGTATAGGGTGATTAGGCCTTAGTCGCCCACGCGGGCCCAGTGCGGATTGGACGACTTCACACACAACCTTCGAATCTCTTCGCAGGTGGCATGAAGGTTTCCTCACGATGTTTTCCTTCACCGTAAGAGCGTCGGATCACGTACATATATTTTCGAAAATTCGAAAACACATTAGTACGTGTCGGGATTTAAACCTCAGACCTGCCGGTTGGAAAGCGACAGTCCACATCATTGAGCCACCGACGCTCTTTAAATCCTATACAAAGGTCTTTATTCAACTATATTGTCATATATACATGCTAACATTTGTGGCACCGCAAACATACTATGTAAGAATTATGGAACTTTTTACACTGTATCAATGTATATATAAAAGTATCTGAAAGATATTTGAATGTCCTTATTTTGTAAGTTCTTTTTTTCTATGACAAGTAAATGAAATGAACTGGAATACGCCTTACTTGAAGCATCATCGACAGAGCATAACCGAGCTTGAAACAAAAGAGAGGGTAGATCGCGAAGTGCTAAAAGGTAAATATGTAGGACAATTCAGGATCAGGGGAGTTCACGGTTCATTTAACATCTCAGCAAGTTTCATGATACTTGTCTGATGTTACCTGCGTGAGGGTTATTGCGTTTCTGGGTCGAAGCGGACTGAATAATATGGGGCAACATTGGCTGGCTTGCTACTATTTAAAGGGATAATATTAGAAATCCTGTCTTACTGCATTCGTCAGTTGTGTTACACTTTCGTAAATCGTAATTGGTTGGATTATTTGTTATGCCTATCATGTCAATAAAGTTAGGTTTATGAATTTTCATCTGAGGTTAGTAAGTCGATAATAATGTTATAATTAAAAGTAGGGTGGGTCCAAAGAGTACTTAGAATAAATAAGCCAAACATGTGTCTTGACAAATACACAATTACTAACTTATCCTTACAAGTATTTTGTAAACGGCAAAAACAAAGTAATTCAATTGTTTCTTCATTCAAATACTAGGCTCACTTAAAAATGCACTTTGTAAAAGGGACGGTAAAAAACAAGCCATCCACTAAAACACGTCTGAGGTTTTACCGCAATCTCATAAGACAGTGTTACAAAAAAATGTTCGCCATTTCTGGTACAAAAATGCTGACGTATCTTCAAATACAGTTTTAAGAGACGGCGGTTATCCCACAGGTCCAACCTTTCAAGTGTTTTAACGTACATCTCCTAAAATAACGAATCCTAAGACGTACAAGAATTGCCGTCGGCAGTGACCGGGCGGAAGTAGCGGCAGCATTTGGGCCCAATAGCCCGGCAAATAGCTGCTCCCGGCTAACTCGCCCAAATTAGGTCAACACGACTGCGTCTCGACCTTTTACAATATAACTCTAGCTTTGATTTTACTTAAAAAGCTCGTGTGCGATGACGTTTCTATATAGAATTTGATTAAAACATTCGTACCTCCTATTGAATTTGACTATTGATGGTTCTTTATTTTATTAAAATTAATATAATTCGTAAGTAAAGACTCTTTTTTAATGATTTTCTTTCGTTTTTTATATTTAATCATTTTTGTGTATATGTGTATAATAAAAGTAATTATCATCATGAGATCCATATGTCCCCACCGATGGTACGCGCCTACCCGTAAAAGCATTAGTCGTCCACGAGGGCCCAGTGCAGATTGGCCGACTTCAAGCACAATCTTTGAATCGCTTTGTAGGTTTGCTGACGTTTTCTCGCAATGTTTTCCTTTACAGTAAAAGCATCGGATAAACGTACAAATAATTCCGAAAATTCATTGGTACGTGGCGGGATTTGAAACTGCACCCTCCAGATCGGAAGGCAATAGTTCATACCAATGAGCCACTATGATGCAAAAGTACTCTAAATAAATGTATTATTACGCTTTTCTGTATTTAAAACGCGAAACAGGGTCTAAAATGGTAAAAACTTCTTTAATTTTGACTTAATCGTTACTAAAATAAGGTTAAAAAGAATAAAGAACAAAATTAATTTCAACTAACAAAGAGGTAACGATGTCTCATTGGGAAACAGAACACAGCTTCAGTACAATTCGCATTTTTTTCAATAAAACGTAATTATGAGGAGTGTCTTTGGAAGATAAAAGTCCATTTTGAAAGCTGTCCCAAGACGATACTGTCGGATCGGAAAAATAATTTATTCCGCTCTCAGCGGGGAAAATTAAAACTGAGATCTCCAGTCCTTGTTATCTCGTTTGAATACCACTTTTGTTGTCACAATCATTTCCTTTTTTGCCCCAATAATTGTTTGCTTGTATCGTGTTGCGATTATTTGCGGTTTTTTGTATTGGGAACGTTCTACTATACGTCCAATGCTCGATAGTACCTACCCCAATTAAATTATTTTAAGAGTTTCGTTAAAAAATCTATGTAACCGGGTTTTGCACTATAGTTAGAACATCGTTCGCTATTGGGTATGATTTACAAGTACCAGTAGGTGGGACTAGTTCACGTTCACAAAGTTGATGATAGTTCACGATAGTTTTTAACGCGGTTCCGCACGCGTTACATTTGGGCTAACACGATCCCCCTTCTATCCTAATTTAGTGTATCGTCACACAAGTAGAATAGCTGACTTCTTATAGTTATCATCATCATCATCAGCTCATTTAACGTCCCCACCGAGGGGCACGAGCCTACCCGTATAGGGTGATTAGGCCTTAGTCGTCCACGCGGGCCCAGTGCGGATTGGACGACTTCACACACAACCTTCGAATCTCTTCGCAGGCGTGCATGAAGGTTTCCTCACGATGTTTTCCTTCACCGTAAGAGCGTCGGATAACGTACATATATTTTTCGAAAATTCGAAAATACATTGGTACGTGTCGGGATTTGAACCTCAGCCCTCCCGGTAGGAAGGCGACAGTCCACACCACTGAGCCACCGACGCTCTATCTTATAGTTATGATTTAAAGAAAATATTATTTTAATGTACTAGTAAAATTTTTGTGTTACTATAGACAAGGCTTTATTTTTTACCCAGCCAGTGTCACTAATGTTTTTATTATCATCAATAGCAAGGCAAAGTAAATATTCATTTTATACATTATACAGCCCCGCCTGGGCGGGGTTCCCTTCCATTAAACTGTTTCAAAGCTTAGGTGTGCACTTAATGTGAGTTTAAAGAGTTAAATCCTCGTAACTCAAGCGCCGCGGTTTTGTTCTCGTTTGGTACATCTGGGTTTATATGGATGGTGGGGTATTTGTGAAACTTAAGAGGAAAGAATAGGTTTCACTAAGTTGTTTTGTACCTAAGTGCCTCCTTAGTTGGAAGGTAGCCAAACTATTTAGAGTACTCGCTTATCGAGGTGTTGGTGAAAAGAATCGCTCCATTCTTGAGGTTGAATTCAAATTGTGAGGGTTAAAAAGTCGGGTACTATACCATGGTTTTACGGTGCCATTCCCGTTCAATACAAACAATTGTGTGCATGATCCCATACCGCAGGTAACACTGCGCGGCACAGCTAGTATGCTATATAGCTTTAATTATAAAGACAGGTTTCTTTACTCTTTTTTACTGTTCTGGCAACAAAAAACTTAAAAAAAAAGGAAACTAGTAATTGTTTCAAACTTACACCCGCTTTCGTGCCATAGAAAAGAGGTGGGGCGTAACGCTTTTGATTTACGGTTAAAAGATTGCGTCATAAATCAACGGCCGACACCTACACGAGGGGGAATTGTACTGAAAAAAAAAAATTCTACAGGTTATGAAAGGACGAGCAGCGGTTGGTATTTTAAAATAGATATGGGGCAAGCAATTTCTTTTAAAAGTATGCATGTTCCTATTTATTCCTATTTAGGTCGCATACTTAATAGGTAGATAGGAGTGGAAATTGCATATTGGCAAGCGTGGCGTAGGACGCCCTCCGGCTCGACGACTTGCGAAAGGTCGCTGGTGGAGGCTAGATAAGGAATGCAGAGGACCTGGATATCTGGCGCAAAATGAGGGAGACCTATGTCCAGCAGTAGACTGCGATAGTTTGAAGAGAGAGAGACTTATAGACAAAAAATACAGATTATCTTTTTTGGTGGAGACCATTTATAAATTAATTCAATGGAAAAAGTAAGATGTAATAGATAATATTTTTAGAGAATAAATAAATCCAGATTTTAGAGCCCGTAGTTTTCGCTAAGCTTATACTTAGAAGTACAAGTACTTATTTATTGAAATCTTAACCATTCTCTAATATAAATATTTTTTGACCCATCAGGTGTAGTGGTTAATAAATCAACTATTACACCAAGGGTTCCGGGCTCGATCTCCGAGCAGTACAAACATTTGTGTGCATCAACATGTCTGTTTGTATTGGTCTGGGTGTTTTCTATGTATAATATTTATGATTATAAAAAAAAGGTACATTAGTATATGTTTATCTGTAGTTTAGTATCCATGTTACAGGTCCATGCTAAGTTTGGAGCTAGATGGCGCTGTGTGAGACATTCACACACATTGGATATTATTTTATTTGAATATGCGTTCACAAAAATTAACAAACCTTATAATGATAGATCGAAATACCGCGTTGGTATAGTTATCCTTAAGAAAAAAATATAAAGGTATTGCCATTCATTTGATGGGGCTTTCGCCTGTCGTCTCCTCCGATACCCGGGGGGAGCTCTGCACAAGACACGGGGGGACATTTTCGTTACCATCTAAAATTGCAAATCCAAGGGACACCTTATTAGGCGGAATGGGGAGGGCTCTGATTTTGGGATATATTATAAATGCCTATTAAAGGCGGCTTGCGTCCGCCGGCGGGCTTCAGGGTTTTAAGTGAAACGAATTTCACTGAGTAAAAAAAAGCTTTCAATTTTATCACGTAATCGTGAGATTTTGTGACGAGGCGCGGATTTTGTTACGCATTTACTCATACACGATTTCGTTACGCATTTCGTAACTGTATCAAATGTATACGTCTTCAAATTGGATGATCGATTCCGTAACTCTGTTTGTGTTATTGCTAAAGGACGTAGCGAAATAAAAAATCAGTACATGTGGATTTATAAGGGGTAATATGTAAATCAAGTAAAAAACGAGAAAGGCAGTTACTTAAAAATTAATGAAGAATTTGCAAGACATAACTAGGTCCTTAAAGTGGTAAATAAAAGTTGATGGAGATTGAATAGTCGGAAATGGTCAGAATTTCTAGACAAATATTAGTTGAAGAAAGTATACTCTATATGTAGATGGGAACGGGAAATCCAGTACAATAATTCTTCATCATCACAGCTTCATGCTTCTTATGTTATAGGAAGCTAGCAGGCTTACTTAGGATACATATGTGAATAGGTGATCTCCGCAAATTAAAAACGATGGCAACAAAAGCGTCATTCGGCCAAAGAGCAAAAATTACGAAAGATTGCGGGATCTACGCCTGAGGCAGACCACGCATGAGGCATGTTTGGTATATTATGATAAACGATTGTAAATATGTATTATTTATGAATTTCAATTTAACGTCAACAGTTTTAAAAATCTTCGTTATTTTTCAACAGCATTGTACCTGAAACAAAGAAAAATACAAATAAGTGTCTGAAATATTTGTAATACCAGACTTAATAATTTACTTTAAAATAATTATTCGATAAAAAGAACGAGCTTTATTTCTTCTTAAAATTTGTAAGAAATTTCCAAACAATATTTTCCATTACTCTGACAATGTTAAAAAATATTTACAACATAATATCATAAAATTCCATTAAAAGCAGATATTTTTAAACATCATCTTTGTTTAACAATAATCAGGTTGCTCTCATTTTAGTTATTTAAGGCAAGGTCAATTGTAGTTTCTGAGAAGCAAATTTAGTGAAACAGTAATGGAGACAATCTCCTTAAGACTGGTACTTTTTGCTACGATTTTTATTAAGATAACGTTGATTACATTTTCGGTAGCTGGTCAACATAGGTTGAACTGTTAGGAGCAATTCCTTTCTTTAGGTGTCATAGCCACGTAATATAGATTCTGCAATGGGCAGCTAATTAAATTATACGTTAACAAACATTTTATTACTTCAATATTTTGAGTACTAGGTATTACATGTAATAAAATTATTGTGCAAGTTTGGAGCATGCTATTGACTTGCTACCTTTGAAAGTTATTTACCGTATAGTTATAAGTTAGTGTTCATGTTTATGCAAGCGTTAATAATAGAAAGTGTTCGTTATTATGCATGCGTTAATAATAGCAAGTCTAACATAGGATACCCGATGGACGATGAAAGGTCGTTAGTAGAGTATGGATAAGAAAACTGAGCACCAGATCACCGGGGAGTCCTGTGTCCATCAGTGGACTCCATGAATTTGTAGCTAAGATGCTATGATATTTATTAATAAAACACAAAATGAATTTACGTTAAACGAATCACAATAAGGTGTACTCAACGTTTGTAAGTACTTTATATAACTAAGAAAAGGGTTATCACTTATCATACATCTGCCTATTATCAAAAATGTATAATATTTGTCTACTCACAAAACATGTAAGTGATAGAAGAGCATAGCACTTAATCGTCCCACTAGGCAGATTCCAGATTTAATACTGAATAAGGAAATATTGTGATAGACTGAAATAAATAGATAGATATTTTGGTTTTTGATCATGAGTTTTACATTATCAGTATAACAGTTACCTATGTTCTTGCTATGAGACCCGAAAGAATTTCAAAGGGAACCGGTTTAGAAATCCAGTTCCATGACTTGGCTAAATAAATCATAGATACAATGATTGATTAACGAACTATGATTGGCGTGACATTTTAATCCGACCTAGGATACTTGAACTATCTTTGCTTTACCGATACGGCTATGATTAATCGTCAGATTAACTAATTTATTTATTAATCCTAAGTTATCTTGCGTGGAATTTATTGTTGCCAACATAACAATATCTCATGACAGATATTCAATTCAGAACGTCTGTGGCGTTCCTTTTTGGAGGTTGCAGGTTTAAATCCCGCTACGTACCAATGTGTTTTCGAATTTTCGAAATTATATGTATATTTTTCGGACGCTCTTACGGTGAACGAAAACATATCGCACCTTTCATATTATAGGGGCACAATTCGAAAACGCGTTTGAAAATTTCTTGAGAGCTTTTGTTCTCACAAAATCAGTCATAAATAAATTAAAACATTAATTGCATAATAATAGAATATTATAAGAGTATGTCCGTTAATTATGAATTACTTATCCCATATTTAGTTTATTCCAGCATTTTAATAATATGCCATTTTACTCGGAAATATGAAAAAGGCATAAACTAAGTTTTCACGGCTTTATTGCACGTTCTGACTCTTTCAATCAAGAGTGTCATGTAGGTATGTATGTTGATTTTGGGCCTGTTTATAAGTAAAACTCAAAAATGCTATTTTTGAGATGTGTCCCTATAGTATGAAAGGTGCGATATTGAGAAAACCTGCGCACGCCTACGAAGGTGGTGGGGTCCCAAGCAGGACGAATAAAAGAGTTTGTATGAAAATATTGCTGGATGTGAACGAAGCAAGAGAAGTATGTCAGGACTGCGAAAAGTGGCGCTCCATCATCTCCGCCTACCCCTCTGGGACCAAAGCGTGAGCTTTATCTATATTTACTTACTCGTATTTGCTTTCGTGTTTTGGAAAACAATAAAAGCATTTGTTACCTAAGCTAAACCACATAACATCAGTGACATGCAGCTGCGCATTGTAGTTGTTTAGTGATTGCTATACACCCAAACTATAATACATTATAATAATAATAATCATCATCATCATTACAGCCTAAAATGTCCACTGCAGAACAGTGGCCTCCCTTAATGATTTCCATGCGGGCCCATCCCTAGCAGTTGACATCCATCTGCTACCCGCCACCTTAACCAGGTCATTCGTTAATAATAATACATCATTTTTTTTAAATTGACGTTCATAGTTTCATCTGCTCATTCCTAAATACGAAATATTTTTTGTATTATTTAAAAGCATTCAACCAATCTTCCTCTTCCACCAAATAAATAAACCGGCTGCAAACTTCGAACGCGATTCCCGTTGAATTTATTTTGGAACTTTTATGAAGATGATTCTAGTTACGGCCGCAAATTTCAAGTAATGATAATTTTAAATTACTTCTAAAGAGGAATTTGGGGACGCCGCGTATTTTTATACGTCCGGTTTGACTAAACGAGTACAACACTTTTAACGACTTTTTTACTTCATTGATATCGTTTTACATTATGGTGTTTGTAATATCTTTACTGTAGAAAACTACCGTCCGAACCAGTGGTAGCTTCATTTGACATTCATAAGTGTTCTATAAGGACCTAAACCAACCTAAACCGAATAAAGACTTTTTGATTTTATAGAAAGGTACCAATACTAGCTAAATCCTTTGAAGGTATTAATGAAACCTACTTATAGGGCCGATTTGATGGGAATGATATTAAGGCCTCACAAAAATCTGGCGTGATACAACGTTGTGTTTCGTCACGTGTTTAAGGTTACCGGACGCCCAAAATCCCCCTTTCTTCTTCCCTACATATCCCTTCCCCTCTCCTTTTTTAAGGTTGGCTTTTAGCACTTTCATAGTAACTAATGCCCATGAGATATCACTTACCATCACGTGAATCGTGAACATGTTTGTCTATCCAATAAATATATAACATCTTGGTGCGAACCCATCGAACAACCTACTCGTAAGAGGTGTCCTTTTGAAACTTTGCTATCCATTCCACTTAATTGTTCCATTCAATTGGTAAACCCTACTTTTATCAATAAAACGGTATGGTAACCCTAATTTTATAAATATAGCACAAAACTACGACGTGTACTACGATTGGCCCACTGACACGGTCTTGAGGCATCCTTATTGCTTGCTCAAGTGCCCTCACGTGCCCGAAAGTTCCGACATATAAAATTCCTTGGATTTTCCCATGGACTGCAATATTAGTGATCATTCGCCTTTCATCTTACTAGAATTTGATCTGTGTAGGCTGCTGTATGTCATCATCATCATCATCATCATTACAGCCCAATTATGTCCACTGCTGAACGAAGGCCTCCCCTAATGATTTCCACGCGGACCGATCCCTTGCAGTTGACATCCATCTGCTACCCGCCACCTTAACCAGATCATCCGTCCATCTGGGGGGTCGGCGCTTCGCTTTCCGTTACGTGGACGCCACTCGAGAACCTTTCCGCCCCATCGGCCATCGGTTCTACGCACTATGTGCCCTGCCCACTGCCACTTCAACTTGCTAATCCTCTGGGCTATGTCGGTCACCCTAGTTCTCCTACGGATATCATCGTTTCGGATTTTATCGCGTAGGGAGACACCTAACATAGCCCTCTCCATAGCACGCTGAGCAACCTTGAGTCTATTCAAGAGGCCCTTAGTGAGCGACCACGTTTCGCTTCCGTATGTCATAACTGGCAACACACACTGGTCAAAGACCTTCGTCTTGAGACACTGAGGTATTTTGGACGAAAAGATCTGCCTTAACTTCCCGAACGCTGCCCATCCTAATTGGATTCGACGAGAAACCTCCTTCTCGAAGTTGGACCTACCCATTTGGACTACCTGTCCCAGGTACACATATTCGTCAACAACTTCGAGGACAGAACTTCCAACTGATATCGGTATAGGTACGACATGGGCATTAGACATGACTTTCGTCTTGTCCATGTTCATTTTAAGACCCACCTGTTGAGAAGCTCCGTCTAGGGTTTCGAGCATAGTGCTTAAATCCTCCATGGATTCTGCCATGACTACTATATCATCGGCAAATCGAAGATGAGTGATGTACTCGCCATTCACGTTGATGCCAAGTCCTTTCCAATCGAGCAGCTTAAACATATCTTCCAACGCAACTGTGAACAGTTTCGGAGATATAACGTCTCCCTGTCTCACTCCTCGGTGCAATTGGATAGGTTGTGTAAGCTCTTCATGTACACGGACTGACATAGTAGCGCTCTCGTACAGACATCTCAATACTTCGATATAGCGAAAGTCAATATGGCACCGTTGGAGGGCCTGAAGCACAGCCCAAGTCTCGATCGAATCAAAGGCTTTCTCATAGTCCACAAACGCCAAGCATAATGGCCGGTTATACTCTCTAGTCTTCTGTATAACCTGCCGCAGCGTATGTATGTGGTCTATGGTGCTGAAGCCTTTGCGGAACCCGGCTTGTTCGGGGGCTGGAAATCATCAAACCTACGCGCGAGACGGTTCGTGATGACTCTGGAGAACAACTTGTAAATGTGGCTCAATAGCGTGATGGGTCTATAATTCTTCAGCAAGGTTTTGTCGCCTTTTTTGAAGAAAAGCACCACCACGCCATTGCTCCACGCCTCTGGCGTCGCACCCTCACGGATCACGGAATTAAAGAGCTTCTGAATGGTCTTAAGCACTGGCGTGCCACCTGCTTTCAAAAGTTCTGCGGTAATTCCGTCTTCTCCGGGGCCTTATTTCGCTTAAGTTGTTTCAGAGCCATCCTAATCTCGCTCAAGGTGACTTCCGGGATATCCTCAGATAAATGTCGGGTTAACTTAGCTCTCGGGTCTTCGGCTAAGCTTGAAGCGGGAATCTGTGTAGCGGTATATAACTCGCTGTAAAACTTCTCAATCTCCCTCAAAATCTCTGGTTTAGATGAGACTACATTTCCACTGTTGGTCTTCAGACTAGTCAGCTGGCTTTGCCCAACAGACATGTTCCTTGCAAACACCTTGGAACCCCTGTTCCGTTCGATCGCCTCTTTAATACACTTTGTATTAAAGCGACGAATATCGCGTCGCAAGGAGCTGGATATACGTCTATTAAGCTGCCGGTATTGTGACGCGTCGTCTGAAGACTGCAGTTTCATCTGTCGTCTTGTCGCCATGAGATCGAGAGTCTGTTGAGATAGTTTATTGGGTCTTAATTTGCGTTGTCCCTTGCAAAACTTAGACCCAACTGTTTGCAGAGTTTCCACTAGCCCGCTATTTATATCGTCCACTGTTACGCAGCTCTCTAGGCATTCAAAGCGATTCTGCAGTTCGAGTTGAAAGCTCTCGGGGTTATTGATTTGAAGCACGTTAGGTCGGAGCGTAGACTTCATCAGGCGAGACCTCTCCAGTTGAACATTAATATTTAACGTGCCTCTTACCATACGGTGATCGCTACCGGTTTTCACCCTGCGATCTGCTGTATGTGCAAAGAGATAAACGAATTAATTGCCTGTGATTACTGGAATTGAAATTACTGGTCTTTAATATATAATTGGTCTTAAACGAATTCAGTGCTGCATGAAAAGACATGAAAAGACAATAGAAAATGGATTACTAAAACGCACTGGTGCGTTGTGTGGCAGCTTTTTTTTATAACACAGGGAGGCAAACGAGCATGCGGTTCACCTGATGGAAAGTGTTACCGCCGCCCATGGATATTTGCAACATCTAACGTGTTGAACGTTAATTAGAACACTCTAATCATTGATTTATTTCACTATTTATACACCGAGATGGGACAGATCACAATAAACATGAAAAAGAAAAAAACCTTTTTTCATAATTCATTTTGTATGAGCTGGAAATGTAGGAAGATACATTTTGTAGGACTTGCAACGAATAATACCTACACAAAGACTTCTATATAACCTCAGTTAATACTATTGTTTATATTACTTTAATGAACGTGAGAAAAACGATTATTTTGGTAAGAGGGAGGCAACTAAACCAAATCAATATTTGAATGTTACTTAGCTTTAAAAGCCCTATGTGGGCTACGGTTTGGTCAGTTTCTTTTTGGAAAGAAGTGTACGAGTACTTTGTATTTCATTACTATAGATATATTGTGTTCTGTTGCAAACGAAATCCCTTTATTCGGACACCTACACACAAATATTTTCGACAGCAGCGCGGTCTGTCAACCGATTTCGTACCAATGATTCATTGCGTTCATACTTAATACCGCGCGAAACGCGCCTAAGCGGTGGCCATTAGCAAAAAACACTGTAATTTATCAACAAAAGCATCTACAGAACGACGTGAATTTTCTTAAATCCCCTCTCCATTATTGTTTCTGTCCACCGCAGTGTAATACGGCGTAATTCGCATCTCTAATGTGCCTTTTGCCTTGTTTCTTATGATAATACTGAAATACTGATATTACTTTGAAATTTCAAAATTACGAACCAAACCATAGTATCTTGTCACAGCATGGCGGTTTGTTCTGATATATTTAATCCTTGTACAATGTAATACAAATATTAAAAATTAAAATAAAATCGATAACTGTTTTAAAATGTAGTGTCTTCATAAAATATAACCACACTTTCTGGTTGTTAGGTACACACGTTTTGTATTATCAATTTTGATTCATAGTTACTCGTAATATTATATTTCTCTTTTAATGGATGTGTAGGTAATAAATCACCAAATACACTTCAGGCAGTCTGCAACAGCCCTCTTGGTGCGACTATAAAGCATATTATAAGTGCAGCTGGCGACATATCTTCACTAGCTTGACTAGCCTTTATAATTCTAAATAATTTAGCTGGAGATCTAGATGCCAAGATGCATAGCGCTATTAATAATTCTATTTCATCCCGACATTTTCCTCTCCTAGCCATTGTCTTATTCCTGGTCCATTACTGGGTCACGGAAATGAGTTTAAAGATACAAATGGCGATGTTGAGGCCGTATTACTGCTGTCAGATAAAGTGCCGCTATATGTCATGCTTTCGTTGCGTGATGCTTTGCCACTAGCCGTCTTCTTGTTATGAAGGGGTTCGCCCTTCATAACAAGATTTTCATTTCATTAACTGTAGATATTTAATGATCATCGTGGTAGATTCATTAAAAATAACTTCTTGACGATTCAAAAGTGTCATGTAATGATTTATTTGAATTAAACATTTTTGAGTTTGAGTTTGATCTAGGAAATACATTTTGTGGTATTTAACAAATCGAAATTAACTAGTTACAATACATGTTTTATTGTTATTTTATTTGGAAAACTTCAAAGTGTATAGCTATGGGAAATTTATATATACTAGTCGATTTTTTGCTTATAAAATCACAGCAAGGTAGTAGAAAGGACAACAGTGAAAAAACTTAATCATCATCATCATCATCATCAGCTCATTAAACGTCCCCACTGAGGGGCATGAGCCTACCCGTATTGGGTGTTTAGGCCTTAGTCGTCCACGCGGGCCCAGTGCGGGTTGGACGTCTTCACGCACAACCTTTGAATCTCTTCGCAGGCGTGCGCAGGTTTCCTCACGATGTTTTCCTTCACCGTAAGAGCGTCGGATAACGTACATATATTTTTCGAAAATTCGAAAACACATTGGTACGTGTTGGGATTTGAATCTCAGCCCTCCCGGTAAGAGGGCGACAGTCCACACCATTGAGCCACCGACGCTCTCTGATAAAACCTAATTAAATTTAATTGTATATTTTTTTATGAAAACATTATTAAAGTAAAACTAGGAAAAACAAAGGCACGACACAGTACCAGCAGCTGTAAAGGTTGTTCTCTGTAAGTGGCCTGTGGCTATATGAACTATTAAAGTAATGTACCAATATTTCTTGCGAGAACCTTGCCTTTTCCCTTCATTTTCCACTGCTAGCTTGTTTCTGTTACAAAAAAAAATGTTTTCAGTTAATCAATTTTATGGAGTGAAGGGAGCAAACATTATATGGGAATGAATTCTATACATTTTCATTTCAATTCACAATATTGTTCTAAATAGTGAATGAGGCTTTTGATCCAGCGTAAATATGTATTTTTTGTGACTGGTGTAACGTTCATGAAATTATGCTTGATGCATCACTTTTCTTATGGTTTTGGCGATCTTTCTCTTTAACTCGCTGCAGAGTTTACTGCTGGACTTAAGTATTCCCGATCTGCTGCCCTATATCTTGGTAATCCGTATTCCTCATCTAGCCCTCACCAGTGGAGGTCTTATTATGCTATGCTTGCCAAGACTCGGTTGTCAATCCAGAACTCTAAAAACAACCATCGGTATTGTCTAGCCCACTGCCACTTAAACTTGCTAAAATCAGTGAGCAGTCGGAAACTTAAATTAATTCTCTTTCTCATAGCATTTCTGATTTTATCCGATTCGCTATCCGATTTTGCTTCATTCATCAACATGTTCGTTGGTGGATATGGAATATATTCACCAATAAAGTGCGAAAGTTTGAAGAGAGAAAAGAGTTCATTATAGTAGTGATCAATAGCCGGTAATGTAATTGTATAGTATTGTAATGATATCATATGAAGTACGCACTAACAAACATAAAAGGTACTTATTTACGAAATCATCTTAATAACTCCATAATATATGAACATTATACGCCGACATCACATCGCCTCTAGTTACTCGCTCGACTGCTTGTGTCTAAATAAGTAGGCTTAATTAAGCCTACATTGAATACGAAATTGAATTTCAACACACTCTAGTAGAATAGGAACTTGCGAGAATTCGCATGAGCATAAAATTTAAATTAATTTGTTGGTTACTAAGTGGGAGCAGTTTGATTTTAGTTGAATAGTTAATTTGCTTAAGATTATGCGCCATACTCGTACAATTATGATGATGAAGTGTTTGGGGATCGAAATTAATGCTCTTTCTATGTTATGAACGGAACGGACGCTCACCAGATCTTAAATGTTACAGCAGTTGCAGTGATGTACGAAAGCAATGAACATTGTAATTATTTTCCGTTAGCAGCTGAACTCGTCACCAAAGAAGGCAGATAAAAGACCCCTTTTACTCAGTAATTTCACTTGCAATGATAATAAAAAGCCTAGTGAAACTGTAAAGGCAATATGTGGCCATTAGCATTTTGAAAATAAAAGGTTACTGTGTAAAACTTTTGAATTTTGAGAATTATTCGATGAGCTTTTTGATCAGCAGTAACAGTGGCAGCTAATTAATAGTATTAAAGCATTTTTAAAAGAGCGTTCTTTCGTCTTAAATAATAATAACACGATCTACATTGCTTTAGTAAGTGTGATATACATATGTATTGTGCGCACAAAGAGTATAGTCTTTTACCATTCAGATTCCCATTTTCCCGTATCAAATCAAGTTAAGGTATCTTTCCAGAACCCACTACAAAGCTGAGAGTGCGGAAAGTTCAGTGCGCGAGTTTATTCCCACGTGAGGCATGGACTGTTTCTAGTAATTCTAGTTTACAGTATGTTTTACGCTATTTATATAAAATGCAACATTACATTTGTTATAAATGAAAGTATTATTAAATTATAGGTGTAGTAATTGTTTCGGGACTATAGGTAATTTATTTGTCATTTTTTAAAGTATATGATATTATATTGCATGCTATATAATCAATTTTGTAATCAGCTATTCTTGACAACCTTTCGTGACCTTCACCATAGTCATGTCGAATCACGTATGAGATTCTAGTGTATTGCCATTACATACTCATACCTTTATGAAGTACTCAAAGGTCATTAGATGTGACGTTTTGGATTCATAATAAATATCATATGAGGTTGTATTCTTATACTACTACAGCTGTACTAAAGCCTGTCCCAAAGATCCCCTAGCAAACCAGCTATATCATTGGTCCATCTTGCTCAGGGCCAAACTACGCTTTGAGCACTATGTGTCCCGCCTACCTTTAAATTTATTTTCATGTGGGCTATTACTTCACTATAGTTCTTTTGATGTTTTTATCTTGAGTCTTGTTTAGTAGAGAAACCTAACATGTAAATAACATAAGAACTGCGGTTTTCTATTGTTTAATTCAGTTCTTAGTTTGGCCTCAGTCTGCCTGGTAGCAAGCGTTGTTGAGGCCGGTGGTTTTACAAATTTACCTAGACAATGACTAAGTATTCTCTGTGGCCGTGAAGATACTAAGGTTTTATCCGGAAACACAGATACAAGGAGGGCGTTTCATTCAATTGCAGTGCGAACCACAAAAGCCGCCGTCAAGTGAAGAAAACCGGGAAATATGTTACATAGGGTATGGCAAAACTCCCGGTCTAGTGGTTTGGTTGTGAAAAGGCAGGCTAGAATGATTTATGACCTTTGTTGTATAGATTTGGCAGCAATAGGGTCATTAACGGCACTAACCTATCCGGCAGGTTATGGTCCAACTTCCTACAAACATTAAGAAAGCCTAGGATAGATCAGACTTAAGGACTGAATTTATAATGTTTCATAATAAGCGTAAAGCTTCCCACTGCTGGGCACAGGCTTTTCCACACGGCATAGCTTTATTATGATGTTTATTATTATTATTTATAATAGTTATTATTACCATTTGAAAAAATATAACAATAATCTTTTATCAAATCCCGAACAAATACCATTAAGGTTTGTAGTTAAGGTATTGGAGCACAGATATAGCAAAACGTTTTGTTATGGATAAAATATAACTGTAAGTGGCAAGGCAATTAGACAAATTGTTTATGTTTGACATGATCACGCGCAATACAGGCTTCACTTAATGCGACGGGAAGTAAATCACTAGGATATCTTTGAGAGTTTGGTCTAAGGTAGAAAAAGTAGCGGTTATAGTTTTTCATCAATTCAACAGAGTAAAAGAAGCTTATATGCTGGAGAACATAGTTTGTAAAGTAAAGTAAAGTAAAGTAAAATTTTATTCAGAAAACAATTACAACATGTTAAACAAAGTTAAAAACAACATTTTTAAATTTATGCAATTGCACTGAATGGAAGTCTACTCAGCGTAGTCAGAACAACCACAGGATGTCCTGACGCTGGTCTTCCGTAGACACCGTTGATGAAGTAAGAGGAGCCACTACGCCGCGTTCACTAACACAATAGTCTACAGCTATATAAAAAAAGATACAGATACATAAAAAATATTTTATATACGAATATAAATGATCATATGGATAGATTATAAAATATAAAATAACTTGAAACAAATACAAAATAATATTTAAATTATGAACCCATTCCCGCCTAATTTTTTGAGTTAGTTTCTTTTTGCAATTTTTGGAAACTTTAGTTTGTCTACTTTTTGTTCAAATATGTAAGTTGTTGCAGTAATTTTAAAAACGCTCTTGTATACTTTATGAATGAGATCAGTCAGAACAGTAACAATAATAGAAAATACATATTTTAGATTAAATCGCAGCCTTTTAACGACTACTTCCTATGAGTACTATTAATTAATGCAAGTACTAATGAGAACTCACATTCGTCAAGTTACATAATAAAAAGGTTATTACGGCGCTTCTCGAATCTTATTATTTATATTACGTGTTATCTTCATATGATTTCTAAAAAGAGATAAGGAAGTTCTAATGCCTAAGCTGCTAATGAACAGCATTCAAAATAAATATCTACATTACATTGGTACATATTCAACAAAAACAATAGACATATTGTATCTGATTTTATGGATCTCAAAGAATTGACAATTGAACTGCTAAATCAAAAATCTCTGCCGCCCGTGCTTTACGCCCGCTCGACAGGCTAACTCTGTAATTAAGAGAACAAATGACACACACCTGCGCACCGAGAAACAAATAAGCAGAGTAACATAGTGACACACGTTAATTAATTTAGGCTGTTAATTGTTTATGCGGAGACACATCGAATAAATCAGCGGAGCTTTGCGGTTTTGGTATCTGAGTTGGCAGTCGCTTCGTAATGCGTTTGTTACGGTATGTTAATTTACTAGCTCAAACCATGAGTGATACTCATTACTGCTGCGAGCGGTTGAGTGATGGCATAACATTAAAAAGTAGTTGAAGGTAGTTGGAAACTATCATGATCCATCCAGCCCTGAAGTAAGCATTAGCCTGTAATATGAAAACTAAACAACGTATTTACATACCTACATGTTTTTTTTGTAAATACATACTTTTTATATAAACAGACATGTTCATGCAAACGACGTCTCAATCATTAGGTACATCAGATGGGTCGTCAAGATCAGTTCTATTTGTTCTTGTTATTTCACTAACATTACAAGGTAAGGTCGGTGGGATAAGAACCTATGATCCCAAAATACCACGCACATCTCCTGCATTTAGGCCAGTATAACCGTTTTACATCGAGACATGGATGATAGTTGGTTGTAAGCGTATGACACATGAAAAGGTGTTACAGGTCCATACAACTTTCAAGACCCAGACCACACCTGCTCATAAAGCATTGCAATCCGGGTTCCAGGGCTAATATACCTAAATAAGCTCTACTAATGGATGGGATTTACTCAAGAAAGAATAACAATAGAAAAATACGCTTGAACAAGATGGCGAGCACCTTTTTCAGCTTACGAAGCATGACTCAGAACATAAAAGTAAAGAGAGTAATATTAATGATACGATATTAAGAGACTTATTATGATTAATAAAAATGATTGGGACTTCAGATTTGATCTTATCTTTTTGAAAGAGGCAATATATCGGAATGCGATCATATTTACAACAGAAAATAGGTTGCTGGTTGTGAATGTGGGAAGCGGAGAGCCGGCATATTGTTCCTTTAAGATTTTAAGATAAAATCTGTTCTTGGTAAGCGTAGCGTAGAACGCCCTCCGGCCCGATGGAGCGACGACTTGCAAAACGTCACTGGTGGAGGCTGGATGAGAAATATCGGGAAGATCTATGTCCAACAGTGGACTGCGATCGGTTGAAGAAGATCATATTATATGATCTATAATTTTCCATCTCTTCTCTTCACTTCAACCTATAGCAGTCTACTGCTGGACATAGGTCTCCCCCATTTTGCGCCAAACATCCCGGTCCTCCGCTTTTCTCATCCAGCTTCCACCAGGGATCTTTCGAAAGTCGCCGGTCCATCGGGCCGGAGGGCGTCCTACGCTACGCTTGCCAGAACTCGTCTGCTCCAACGGCCATCGGTTCTGCTTTCCATCAACAAAGCACAACCCCTATTTCAGTTGGTTTAGAGCTTGCAAAGTAACCATGGCAGAAAAACCATTTGACGTATATAAACACATTACTAAAGAGCTTTTTTGTTATAAAAGTGGCATTAGTCATACTGTGGCCATCATAAGTGACCCATACACTTAAGGCTTCAATCGAGCACTTAAATCAGAAAAGACAGATAATGGTGTCCAAGCTAAGTGTATTACGGGTCGAATGAACGCTGGAAACGGTCCATCACAATGGGCAAGGGTTGAGGCGGTCCCCGCATCGGAAAATAATTTATTTGGACAACGCTTTATTCAATCTTGCTCATGTTTGTACTTAACTTTACTCAATACTATTACGCACATAAATATGAATATGTTTCAAAGGTATTTTTCGTCTTGGCGGAAACGTTCTTCAGCGATAGAATGAAGGTGTCTCCTATGAATCGTTGGTTAAGTGTTAAAGTATTTAAGCCAATTTTTACAAAATACAATATTCTTCTCGAAATATTTTTATTTTTATGATGTTTTCGAAATACATAAGATTCACGGACCAATAGTGACTCGGTCCTAGAGATGCGAGAGAGATGTGTTGGTCCGATACCAACAGCACAAAGACCCTTATTGTAATGTTTAATCTTAAATAATGCTATCTTAGAAACAACAAAAGTGCATAACACTCCTGTTTCACGGTACGATATCTGGCACTGCGGTGGTACCTACCTAGACGACTCAGTATCGATTGTACCTGTTACAAAATTATGGGAATTACAGTAATGGGCTGAAGAATTAAGTTTAGGTGAAATGAATCTGGGTTATGGGAGAGATTTATCAAATCAAGCTAATTCAGCAAGCATACTAAGCGCTAGGCACGTCGCGATCGTCCGTCTCACCACACCCTTGCAATAACGCCGCACTCACACCTGAATCGCACACGTCCGCGACAAACGACCACCATATTTCTTACTGAGTTTAATTTGAATTTCTCACCTGGCATTATCGCAGTCCGCGACTGTGTTACCGGGATATTAAAACGCACTTTCACGTGTAATAGGGTTAATTTTGAAGTTTATAAACCATATTAAAGTCACTTCGTTATCTTCAGATAAGTTTTGACGTATGGTAAACACAGATTAGAATACAATTTTCTTCAAACCAACTCTTCTCGCGGTGGCTTTAAGAAGCAGCTAATGGATAAAACATTATCAAGAGATCGGGTAGTAGAATGCGCTTCGCAAAGGAATCGAACTCTTTCCCTCCTTATGTGTTCCTCGATCATTACAACCTGGCCGTCTTCAAGGAGTGAATAGACTCTTTCCAGGCAGGCATGATCCATCCTCGGCCGCATCATCACATACCATCAGGTGAGATGGCGGTCAAATGCCTGCCTATAGAAGTTAAAAAAAAGAACCTGACTTATATAAGGTACTGCTATCTTGAACCCACTTGCTAAGCGTGTAGATAATAGCAATACGCTTCACTATCGAGGAGTATATTCAAAATCATGAAGTAGATTAACACAGCTGTTGAAAGTATGTTATTGACTACACTACAAAAACTGTCAAGAGAAGAGATGCCTATTTAATTTGGTCAAGAACCACTTACATGCAGTAAACTAATCTTATTTGATAAAAACACTTTATAACGGCGTCTAAAAGGAACATACGCTGTTTATGAAATGATATTAAATTTTAATAACGGCAATCTCCTTAAGCATCCTGTATATATTGTTGCAAATCTGCGCTCATCACATGCCTGGGCAAACGTGTTAGGATAACAGATTGTTCTAAGCAGAAACTCTATCTTAGGTAATGTTAACATATAGTATAAGACTTGAAATATAGTTCAGTTTATTAAAAACCAAAATACATAGACTTTTTATCGTGGAATTTTAAACTGTAACCTAATACTTTTGTTGTTTTGATAATTTATAATAATACATTTTAATATTCCCAAAATATTTTCAAAATAATTGCGAGAACATTAATTACCTACTATTGCTGTAAAACAAATTGAGAATAATGTTAACTGGGTCAGCTAGTGAAATTGCCAAGATCTATTTCAAATCTAAAACTTAACATTTGAAAATAGCCTCGACAGTGGAACACCAAAACTGATTGTGTTTAAACAAACGTACCCTGTATTCAGATAACGTTTCCCTGGGTCTAAGGTCCCTGTACCTTGCGTCAGAATACATAATAGAAGCTTAACTCAAGAATACATAACCTGAAAGGTCACAGTAATCATTAGCAGCAGGAATAACACCGGGTCTTAGCTGCCGACTTACATAAAACCACGAATTGTGCGCCCAATTGGCGTCCGTAATGGTGGGAATTTAAGTGTTTATGTGCTTAGAGAACTCCAGAACGCTGAACAATGGGAGATTTGACATTTTAAACTTGACTTGTTGCATATTCTTCGACTTGAGACAATATGTGCACTGCACTTGTGTGCGACATAAGAAAATTAGGTTGATTTTAAAAAGATTATTAAAATTAATTACTTTTAATTTTATTTCATCGATTTTGTAACAAGACACCATTGTTTTTCATCAGTCATTTATTTATGCGGTTTAATACATAATTTGTTTATCATTTGTATTATTTAGGATTAAAATGTCATTCCAAATACAAGAGAACACTGCACCATTGTATAAATCGGTACCTAATCGTGTTAATTTGTCAGAGGATCTTATCGTTTTCTGTTTTGTTAATTTTGTCGTTACTTATTAATTATCATACTGTACGCGAGTACACGTATTTAATTTTTATAATATCTTCGTCTCACTTTCAAAGGTACAAAATAATAGAACATAAAATCGATACATCCCAACAACTACATAATACGTAATCCATTTTCATAATCTTCTCTCTCTCTCTCTTCAACCTATTGCAGTCTTAGGTCTCCCCCATTTTGCGCCAGACATCCCGTCCTCCGCTCTCATCCAGCTTCCACCAGCGACCTTTCGCAAGTCGTCGGTCCATCGCCGGAGGGCGTCCTACGCTACGCAAGACGCGTCTCCACTCCAGAACTCGTCTGCTCCAACGGCCATCGGTTCTGCGACATACGTGACCAGCCCACTGCCACTTCAACTTGCTGATCCGGCGGCTATGTCGGTAACTTTAGTTCTCTTACTCATAATCTTACAGAATATAATTATTTTACCGACGTACCTAGGTATGCATGTATTCTATTATTTAAATACTATTTCTCGAAAAATCTATATCACAATAAAGCAAGGCGTTTGTCTATAAATGATTAATAATATAATAGACATTTAGGCCCCAAAATTCCTCATTGACTTCCCTAATGGTCGGAACTTAGAAACATTTACGTGCTTAAGGAGCCCTCGGACCGTGAATATTTGGGACTATACAAGTCTATTGTTTGCATGGTTCTTGGATAATTAAGCCAGCTAGCTTGAAGTGATTCGCACAAATGGTCAGATATTTATTTGTTACTACGAAAGATAGTCTGCTCCCCTTAATAAGGAAGCAATAATAAATCGCACGTGACTTCCACAATGATCGTCAGTAGCACATTGGTGCACATGTTGCTTACCGATTGGGTGCAGGTTCAATTCCTGCCACGGTACTAATGTATTTTCGAAATTATTTGTACATTTATCCGACGCTTTCACAGTGAAGCAAAAGATCATGAGGAAACCTGCGCACGCCTGCGAAGAGATTCAAAGGTTGTGCGTGAAGTCGGCCAATCAGCACTGGACGGCACACCCTATACGGGTAGGCTCGTGCCCCTCGGTGGGGACGCTTAATGAGCTGATGATGAGTTTCACAAAAAAATAAAAGAGTTATGCTGTGTTGAGGCAATGACTTTTATAATTTTGAAGCACCCTCGCATACAAGGTCTTCTTAATGTAAACAATGAAAAGGTATTCGCTTGATATAAGTAATATTAATTTGCTTAGGCTTATTATTTAAGGAATAACAAAGGGCAGAATTATTAAGGGTAGACCGAATATTCGTATAAATCCCTAGGGTCTATTGGGGTCTCGTGCCTATTACCTGCTTGAGTTAACTTTAGAAATGGTTTTAATGTCTAGACCGTAGGCTTTGTTTCACCTTTAGGGCGAATCAGGGCGAAAATTCGTTTGATTTATTGCCTGCTTTGTGATGGAGGTACCGCCCAATATACTGATGGTTATGCTGTGTAGAAAACCTTGTGGTTTGCATTAAAACATTTGTGACTGGTTGTTAGATTCAGATCCTATCCCGTAGTCATACCGTCTCCCCCAGCGAGCCAATCAAAGGCGCTACAAAATGTCCTTTCCAAGATGACACGTTGATTAAAGTGGGAATATAGGAATTGTAAAAGTACAGTATAAAATTATCCATTATTATTTCACTACAGATTTTTTAATTTATTTATTGGTTTACTAACATTCATGTTTATACCTTAATTTAAACATATAAATTTTACCTTATTGCTAAAGAGATAAAAGAGTTACAAGTGGACACCACTTTCATTAAGTGTTAGTTTAATTATTTTGCTACTAATGGAAGTAGGCACTAATCGAATTCAAATGTTTTGCAAAAGAATTCTCCAAACCTTACTACTTCCACTCATACGAGTTGCACAATATTTTTTTCTGTTAAAAGTGAAAATACAAGCAGGTTTTCCATCTAAAAAAGACAGCTGTCTTAACATTATGCTGCGCCCAACGCGTTGAAACAAATTGTCCTCAATCTCAACCACCCATGAATCTTGTTACTCCAGCTAATGCAGCAAAACACGTATGAGTGAGCTCAAAAACCTCCTCAGTCAGTACATAATACAATATTATTTGAGGAACTTTGTTGGCGCCCGACGTGGGGCCGCTGGAAATTGCAAATGCGCTCCCGCATCAGATCTTTTATTGCTCCACCAACTCGCAAAATCTGAAAGTTACGCTCAAGAACGCTCTTCATTTAGTTTTGCGGAATTCTTTTATAGATATCGAACTTTTCTGTTTGGACGATAAATTCTTGTGTTTATTGAACGCTAGCTTTCGCATTACTAATTAAATAATTTATTTTATTTTGTGCTTCTGTATTCGGTGGCATTTTATCCTAAATTGGTAATCCTAATACACACTAATTTCCCATTATCGTTCACTCTCCTTATTATTATGTTATGCGAGCAGGCCTGTGCACTTAAGTGAACCGTTAAAGGCTGATGATGAATAACCATTTGCGCCCTCATGATGGGCTATGCTGGTCTATAGCCCAACCACCCCATAGCCATACTGAAAAGACTTGTTTTCTGCTACCAGTCTTATAGATCACCTAATTAGACAGCTAAGCTAAATGTATAGCTAGATAAATCTGTGCGGTCCCTTTGTTTTCTTAAAGATCCTATACGAGGGCTCTACATGTCCGTTGTATTATCTTTATTCTGCGAAAGATAGGCCTAAGGCAGGGTGTGGGGTAATCTTCCTCGTGGACTGATCGCGGCCAACCCTTATTTATGTGCTACAGAAAATGATATTTTAGCCCCTAGATATGACACGAAGCCACTTAATGTCGTAAAAATGTAGCCGAGTAATTGGTTATTACTGGCGACATTTTAGGAAATTTGTGTCTCGATTTTATATTTATTGCGTTGTTTATTGAACAACTAAAAATGCTGTTTGGGAATGGACTCAGGTTTTATTTATATGTCGTGTGGTGACGGCTTATTAGAACTACAACCCTTTTTGTAGGTGCTCTTAGAGATCACTAACAATAAGTGACAAAACTCTTATGAACCGCTATAATTAGAAAATGGTTCACTAAGGTCAGAAGGCCTTAAATTCAGCAGTGGGCTATCATGAACTGTTAAGGTAAGTAAGATTTTCATTAATATAAGGAATTCAATAGTATATAAATATCTCTATACGGGTAGTGGTAGTCGGCAAGCGTAGCGTAGGACGCCCTCCGGCCCGATGGACCGACGACTTGCGAAAGGTCGCTGGTGGCTGGATGAGGAAAGCGGAGGACCGGGATATCTGGCGCAAAATGGGGGAGACCAATGTCCAGCAGTGGACTGCGATAGGTTGAATAGGGTAGTGGTTGTGCCCCTCGGTGGGGATGTTTAATGAGCTGATGATGAATTCATACAGCGCAATCTA
Source organism: Leucinodes orbonalis (assembly GCA_019425675.1). Lineage (NCBI taxonomy): Eukaryota > Metazoa > Arthropoda > Insecta > Lepidoptera > Crambidae > Leucinodes > Leucinodes orbonalis. Next base: position 72,461 of record PQWD01002660.1, read on the forward strand.
CCCTCAAATTAAGCAAGTACGAGTAGTTTCTAGTATCCATACTAAACAACGGATATGCATTCTTTTTTGTTAATATACACATAGAAGACAATAAAACCAATAAAAACAGTCGTCAGTCATGGTCAAGGACACAAATGTTTGTTATCCATGAGGATCGAACCCTGAACGATTGTTGTAATAAATTAATCATAAACTAGAGCAAACATGTGTTCTCCGAATGAATGACAGTACACTGTAGCTCCTACACCTACTTTTAATTTTTAACCACGTTTTATCTAATCATACGAAGGTCTCCCCTAATGATTCCCACGCGGAAGATCCGTTGCATTTGACATCCAATTTCATCTATTTGTCTAATGCTAATAATATATGAACATTCTTAAGAAAAGAAAGTAAAATATCAAATTATTTTAATAAAATAATGTTGTTACAAAATAAATTTTCTAAGAAATTAGTGTAAGGTTTATTTTACTCGAATTGGATTGAATATTCTAATTAATGTAAAGACTTTAAGAGATTCAGGAGAGGTTTTCGAATCTAAAATTAACACATCAAAGGGAAATTGAAGGGAGGGCTTTTCGGGTTTTGATTTACATTTCAAAAAGAGCTGGTGCCGGGAGTTTGAAGTTACTTAGCCTATATTATGGCTCAGTATCCTTGACCGTTTACTTTGAAAGTTATTAACAAAATGTATGAATAAATAAATATCCACAGACATTCATGTGTTATGTATTATGGGTACGAAACAACGGATAAACATTTAAATATAAATCCTAAATATTTTAAAATGATTCACTAAGGGTAATAAGGTTCAATTTAGCAGTGGGTTATTATACATAGAAAACACCCAGACCATTACAAACAGACATGTTCATGCGCACAAATGTTGGTTGCCCGGGGATCGAACCCGGAACCTATTGGTGTAGCAGCCTAAATCTCAACCGCTACACCAAATGGATCGTCAAATGTATGTCCAGCTTTACTACAGGGGATCCTCATATCAAGTCGCGGTGGTATTTTAATACCAATGATACTGAAACGCGAGATAGGTAGTACTTATATAAAAATCTATTCGTATTTTGTTTAATTTAGTCTTATATTATTATATTATAGTCCAAAAAAAACTCAAACACTATGTCCATACACTGTAAATTTAAGGCCTCAGAACTAGAGCATGAACTATAATTATTGTAATACTCATATCTCATTGTAAATGAACTATAAGTTTGTATGAGAAATAAATTCTTTAAACCTAAACCTTATATTTAAGCTTTAGCTCTCGTAGTATTTCTAGTTAGCATAGTTTGAATAATAGTAATAAATAAATATCTCCACAACGCCATCTAGTAATATGGGTACTAAAAACGGATGAATTATTTACTTTTCTGTAAATACATAAATATTAAACATAGAAACACCAAGACCAGTACAAACAGACATAATCATGCACACAAATGCTTTTTACTGCTCAGGGATCTAACCTGGAACCCTTAGTGTAGTAGCCGACGCGGTGACGTCTCAACTTTTACACCGAATGGGTCGTCAAATATATATAAAAAAGCAAAATTTTATTGTAGCCGTATACGCAAAATACTTTAATCGAAATTAATTCACTATGACAAGTTATTTATTCAATTAAGGATCATTCGGGTTGCTTGGTTGGTATAACTAAATGGAAACGGGGATCATTTAACAATTAAGATGCTGTTACGATATTGTGAAATTGGCACAACATTATTTGCAATTTCATTCACAAATCAAATAAATTAAAGTTCGTTAAGAATAGCAATCTTGTCAACTGGAAATTACGACTTAACTGATCGACCAATCGTTTCATAAAATTTAACGGGTAACCGTATAATTGATTTTGATTCTACCTACCTATATATATTTATGTATCCTATTGCATAAATGAACAAAAAAGTGGAAAATACGAGTCGCCAAGATGGGCCCTGTCAGAATAACTGCCAAAAGACTAATGACTCCGAACAATGTGAAAAGCATAACCTTCATAAAACGATGAATGCTCGTCCAATTTGGTTAACAAAGAAAAATAGGCGACAGAATAAAATGTTAAATGAACTCAGGGATTACCGTTGAATAAATATTTACCGGGCCGATGGGGGGCAGACCCCCAAAGTTTTAAGACAAACGTTAAATTTGTGAACTGTGAAAAAGGGAATAATTTTATGGAGACGATAATGCGTCCATCGTGGTAACTTTTCGCCGTTTTGCAATTTGCCTTTTTGATTCCAAAGTTAGAGTTACTAAATGTAACGACATAGATCGCAAGATCAGTTACTAGAAGTGGCAGTGGGCTGGTCCAGTACCTACGTCGCAGAACTGATGGCCGTTGGAGCACTCGAGTTGTAATGGAGACCGCGTCTTGGCAAGCGTAACGTTGGACGCACGATGGAACAACAACTTGTGGAAAGTCTCTGGTGGAGACTGGATGGGGAAGGTGGAGGACCGGGATATCTGGCGATAAATGGAAAAGACCTAAAGACTAGCAGTAAACTGCGGGACTTTTAGAGCAGTCCAGGGTTCACTGCGACTGTGGGGTAGCACCTCAACCACTGGAGCATCTGCTTTCGTGTCCCCTATGTCCATCTTCGTGCTCTATGCGGGACTTGAAAGTAGCTTTGAAAAGCTTTGGCCTGGATTTGGAAAGGTCATAATATATGAAGTGTTGACTTGAAGGAAAGAGATTCTAAATTTTACGAGATGCACATTAAGTTCTATTTTAGCCATACTGACGTATGGAACCAGTGTTACCAGGACAATGAATTTAAAACGAACGAGATACGTACCTTTTCTTAAAAGAGATTTTTCTTGTATCCCAAGAACTAATCTACGATGTCCGGATCAAGCAGAATCAAACGTAATGATCTTAAATCAAAATACAAAAATATATATTTTTCTAATCATCAAATAAGCTGTCAGCTTGTTTGCCTGTTATCCCTTAAAACTATTCTATAAAGCAATCAAGAGGTGTCAAGCTTTCATAGTTCACCATTTAAAAAAGGAATAAATACGTTATATTTTCAAAAAAGGCGGAACGCGGGATTGTCTCAACTGAAACCGCCTCAGGCCTCATATTCATCCAATCCAGTTCTTGTACACACAATAGCTGAAGAAAACAGTCTAAGCGGCCAGTATTGTGCGCATTGGGCGGGAGGACTTATTGTTTTTTATTTGTTACAGATAAAAAAACAAAATTGAAACCTTTTTTCTTTGGGCAAATGATATTTGTTGGCGGCCACCAACGCCAGGCGTTCGGCGTAACGAACCGTGGAATATAGCCGAGCCGTTTTGCTTTTTCTTGATGAAATTAATATATTTTTTATGTATAAAACGTGGTTTTCTACTGGCGAGAATATTTATACACTGATAGTTTTAACGATATATGACGATCTTACTTTTAAGAAACAATTATTAATTATTTCGAAATGAAATGATTCTTTGTACTCACATGAAGTATTATTAATTATTACTAAATCAATTATGTTCCTCGTACCTGTATTAAAAACCCTAACATTCATTTGTCAAAATTGTCGAAGTCGATGGCACGCAAAAAACAGAATCTTATAAAATATTTTAATTCCTTTGTATATTGTTATTGAAGTATGCTTTTAAAATTTTAATTGATGTCACAGTATATTTTTGTAAAACATAAACTATACTTTACAAATAATGAATTCCTAGATTTTTTTTTATTAAATAATAAAAAAAATATTTAAAAAACCTAGCTGCTACGAATATTTTACTAATATCTGCACCGCAACCTGTTACTACTACATCGTAGTATACATGCTACGAACCACATGTTAGAATAGACGCTACGAAGTGTTACGAAAACGTCAGTGTACGTAAAATTCATGCTTAGCTGACTGGAAGAGTTTATAACAACCGGTGTCACAATTTTGCATATAATGTACGAAACAGCTTGTGTTTTATACCGGGTCTGGCTGTATGTATTACAGAATATACAAGCAGCTACCCTACACGAAATATATTATTAGAAAATTCGATAGCCGGGTTTTGACGACTCATTTGGTGTTGCGGTTGAGAGGTCGACTGCAACACCAAGGGTTCTGGGTTCGATCCGCGGGCAGTACCAACATTTGTGTGCATGAACACATCTGTTTGTAATGGTCTGGGTGATTTCTACGTATGATATGTATATATTTACAAAAAATATATATTTATTTTATCAGTTGTTTAGTACCTAAAATACAGATTCACGCTTAACTTGGGGCTAGATGGCGCTGTGTGAATGTCAGTGTATATTTATTATCCTCGTAAAATATACCAATAACATGAACAAGAAAACAGATTTTTTTTAAATTATTTAAGTTCGCCTACAGTTGTTCCATTAAATACAAAATCAGTAATCATGCCACACTGCACAACCACTTACAGGCAAACGCAACATGCAGTTATATAACAGCACTAGTTTTTATAAACATTTGGTTTGAACATCTATTTATTAGATTTTTAAAAACGGTAAGTAAATAATTTCTCATAATAAATATAGGTTTTAAGTCAATAATTCATATTACTTGCTTCAACGTAACCCTTCATGGGCGAGCCCCACTCGCACTTGGCCAATTTTTATCAATGTTTTTTGCATGGCGCCTTATATCTGTATTTTTGGTCAATTAACCAGATAACATAGAAAAAATAACGATATTAAACGAAACAAAAACTATTACTGAGGTATTTTTTTACGAACGGATTTTATATACGCAACTATCATCATAAGAAAAACATTAAATATATTCGTACCCTAATTTGCTTCTTTAAACAACTACAACGGTCTTAATACTACCTCAAATATGCTATAACATGATGGTAGACACACAAACAGGTGAGCAAATCTGTCAAGCGTGAGACGCCTGCAATCACAGCTTCAATTAATCGAAGCGTCTCGGGCGAAACAAGTAAACTACTTGTGGCTTGTTGTGAGACACGACGGACCACATAAACTTTGAATACCATCATTTATTATACGTATAAATAAATTATAGTTAACAGTACCTACAATTGATGGAAAAGCAACTGCTAACGCTTATAGTACACGATACAAAGTGAGATCACAGTGTGAGAAAGTTATTAAAAAAACGCTATATTTTCATTCTACCCGTATTTTAAATTATCATCTTATTTTCAATAATATGTTTTTATATAAAAAAATACGAAGAGAACTTTGTTCAACGGTAAATATCACAAGCAGATAACATCTCAAGCGTAAAATCGATTAAATATTTGTTATATTCTTAATTTTTATTTTTACGTCGAAACTACCAAAAATTGACGTTGTCGTGAATTGCACACTTTGAATAAAATCAGTTGTATAAGAAAAGCAGAGGACCGTAACATTGGCACAGAAAGGAGGTGGCCTATGTTTGATGGAATGGGTTCAAGAGAAAGCAAAACAGACTTCCCATACCCATTCTTTTAACCACGGTAACTGCAATGTCACTTAAATGTCGACAAGAAAATAATATTTAAATTGAGGCGATTTCATATAAAGTTGGTTTAATTCTATAAATAAATATCCACTGACATTCACACACCACCATCTAGCTCCAAGTTAAGAGTGAAACCTGTATTATGGGTACTAAACAACGGATATACATACTTATATATATTTTTTTGTAAATACATACATATTATACATAGAAAACACCCAGACCATTACAAACAGACATGTTCATGCACACAAATGTTTGTACTGCCCGGGGATCGAATCGGGTTCGTACCGGAACCCTTGGTGTTGCAGTCCACGTCTCAACCGCAACACCAAATGGGTCGTCAAATATATACTACTATAGTCCCTAGTTACATCGATCACAAGATCGAGTAAACAGACGGCGAGATGTTTGCTATGCCCGCATTAGACGGCACCTAACCGATATTCCTTGCATCTACGAGTAAGTTGACATTGGAAATGTCTTGCGGTATTCTGAGCTAAACATTGGCGGTTAAACTCAGAAATTAATGTAATGGTGTTGCATAATCTAAAGTGTTATTTATTTTATCCCACTGCAGAGTGAAATACTTTCCATACAGCATTGGCTATAGGGAGATAGGGCCAAATGATTATTGGTAGTGAATTAAGTGTTAAATTATACAAATAGTCTTACATTTGTCAACAGCACCGTGCCACGCCAGAGCCAAGACTAACTAAGAGCAAATGGCCTTAAAATCGCAATCCGATAAAAACTAACTGATGCTCGAGCGCTGCTTTTAATCTAATTGCACAGGTTTGGTGGGATGGTAAAGGATAGGTTAATTACATAGATGGTGACGTGACTTCACGTGTTCTTACAATTTGATTCATCATGACATCAGCTCATAAACGTCCCAACCAAGGGGCAGGAGCCTACCCGTAAAGGGTATATAGTCCTTAGTTATCCACGCGGGTCCAGTGCGGATAGGCCGACTTCACGCACAAACCTTGAATCTGTGCGTAGGCGTGCGCAGGTTTCCTCGTGTTTTCCTTCACTATTAGAGCGTCGGATAAACGTACATAAATAATAAAATAAATATCCACTGACATTCACACAGCGCCATCTATCCCCAAGTTAAGCGTAAAGCCTGTAGTATGGGTATTAAACAACGGATAAACATATTTATATACTTCTTTTTTGTAAATACAGACATGTTGTTCTGCCCGGGAATCGAACCCGGAACCCTTGGTGTAGTAGTCGACGTCTGTATCATTAAACCAAATTATCGTCAAATAACTAATTCATATAATTTCAAAAATTAGAAAATATTGGTACATGGCCGGATTTGAACCCGCACCCTCCATATTGGAAGGCACACGCAAATGAGCCACGTCAATTCGAATAAAAATATTAATAGATCTACGAAGGATGTTACTTATCTCAATTTAGCAAAGCGTAATGGGAGGCTGCAGTTTCCCCGTGTAGCTCATACGTGAAGGTGTTTAAACGCGCTCAAGCGTTTGGTCGCACACAGGGTCGCAATTCTGCTAATTTCAAAATATATATTATGTTCGTAATTGTGTCTCAATAGTAAAATATTTCACTTATTTGTTCTGTTTTATGGTAGATCTTAATTGGTCACTCCATTGGACATTACTGTAAAATTACTATTTTAAACCATTAAATCACCTAAGTTGTACCGGAATACAAAATTTTCAGTTAATTGAACACAATTTACATCACATATAAAAAGATTATAGTAAACCCTTCTTAGTTATCTAAATATATGTAAATCAAAGATGACTTATTGACAGAATGACTGTCTGGATGACATAGTGATTTTTATAGTGATCTGTCAACGCACAGCTCAAACCAAGGGATCGGGCTGAAATTTGGCATGCAGGTAGATTGTATGATGTAGGCGTCCGCTAAGGAAGGATTTCGAATAATTCTACTCCCAAGAGGATAAAAAAGGGGATATAGGTTTGTATGAAACTTAGGAAATTTTAAACCGATCGGGCTGAGGTTGCATGCATAGAGCTACTATGTCATAGGCATCCCCTAAGAAAGGATTTTGATAAATTCCAACCCTAAAATAATACTACTTAAAGCGAGAGAAGCCGAGAGCAATAGCTAGTACTTATATAAACGATTAAAATATCTATACTAATATGATAAAGCTGAAGAGTTTGTTTGTTTGTTTGAACGCGCTAATCTCAGGAACTAGTAGTAAAGCTAGTATCAAATAACGTAAAAGGTACTGTAAGAGAAGTGTACATCGGCTGAATGTACACCGATTCACGCTCCACTGGCCAGCACCAAAAACCTTGTCACTGCTTTCCCTGTAAAGTCGAAAGTATTGGGCGATCAAAGCTTACGAACGCGACTTCAAAGGGATCAAGACGGGAGCCGTTTAGGCCTTTGTAAGTAAGTCGGGTAGATTTAGCTAGACCTGATACTGTTGTAGACCAAAAGATTGGGGTTTCTTTGGACATTATGGCGATATAACGTAATACAAAGAGGTACAAATATAAGTTATATTATGACTTTTGAGGTTCAACAAACCAAAATAAATTAAAGGATATAATTAAGAACCCCGAATCGTTGGGAAGTCCCTGGTTCAATTCTCATGCAGTAAAGATATTTGTGTGTATGAACATGATTATTTGTATAGACATAATAAGAAAACATATTGCATGTCAAATTAATGTTACAGGCACATGTTCGCGGATTCTATTTTGTTTAAGGCAAATTTCTTACAGTCTTAAGAATTTACCTTACATCAAAATATCAAATACCTTTTTATCAATTTAATGGTAAGAGCATAGATTTAGTTTTTGAAATACGAAAAAATATGACATAGATCCTTTTCAATTGGTGCATCATGCTGCCAAGCGACTGAATTTTGAATTTTTAGCTAATCGGCATTATTAGGTCGTCGGTAAACGTGACGAACTAGGAGCCGGATAACGTGTTACAATAATAATGTAAATGGTGTTTATACACGCTATCAATCCACGAGTAAATTTTAATGTAAATAAACTGTATAAGCCACATAAGAGATCACGAGTGCCAACATTAAAATTAAAGCTGTCTCCATAACGGAAATCGGTTGGAAAGAGACAAGGGTTGTAGATTCGAATAAGTAATTTTCATTTATAATTTTTATTACACTAGTAAAGGAGGTATTTCTAAGGGTATATTCATATAAATAAAAATCTTTTAGTATCTCACGCTTCAATAATGCTTAATAAATGCTTGTGTGAACTTAACACAACCTTTTATCAAAAGAGATTCAAAGATAATTTTGTAGCTCGGCATTTCAATAAAGAAAGCAATATCTTCAGGATTCTCATTCTGAAATTTCTTTACAAACGTTTTTCTAATCAAAAAAGAGCATAATAAGTAACAAAGGTAAAATACTTGAATTACAAAACATTTTTCGTAACCTGGGAGCGTAGAGATCTATTCGGTTTTCAGGAAAATATATCAGTAAATGTAATTCAGTCTGAGAAATCTTTTTATATAAAATCAACGGCGACAAGTGGAGATATAGGAATATAGCTTCGCAATAAATCAGTGGAAGGAAATATTAAAATAAGGAATCATATTCTAAGCTGGTTACCTGGTAGAATAATTGTAAAATGATTTAAATGGTATGATACAATTAGTCTAACCTTTTATAAATCATTACATTTAAATAAAATCAAAGTGTTTCTTTGTAGTATTGAAATAATAATTTTCTTCATCCGTTTCGTACATACGCCAAAGTAACATATTTTTTTTTTTTTTTGTCTGCCTGTTTGTTCCGAGTAATTTCTGAAATGTCTGGATAGATTGGTCGGGACTTTTTGGTAGGTAGCTCATTTTTAAGGAAAAGCTAAGGCTACTTTTATTTTCTAAAATCCTTTTTATTTAGTAAATAAAGTAATGTTGTTCCGTGCAGCGGCCGCGCGTCGCGTGTTCTGTGCGCTCGCAAAACTATTTTAGGTAATGTGAAACAGCGGGTTATGCCGCGGAGCTCATATGTAATACTAGCTTTATTGTGCGACTTCGTCCGCGTGTTAAAGTTACTTTGGCCTGACGCTCTCTTTAACCCGCTATTTCGTTTAAATGGGTGAATTTTAAATGCGATATCTCATAAGATATTCATTTAAGCTTAATGATATAAAGCAATTTTGTTTTAAATGAAATACTTGTGATAAATAAAGTATTTGTAAGTATTTACAGGCTAAATACTTAGTTTCGGACTGTGTGTATGTCAGTAGATATTTATAGTAAATGTTCAAAAGTTCCATTTTAAATATCATAATGCAACACAGGTTAGGAACTTCATTGTAAACTCATAATAGGCAGATAAGGCTCCGCGTTGTTTGACTTCCTGTCTAGACGCCACTGAGACGCTTAGCAGCCACAACGATGTGAGTTTTGTGCAATATTATGAGTTTGAACTGGATGTATTTTAGTACGTTCATGGTTTGGATCGCGGTTTTAGCTTGCCTCGTACTTACTTACTTTCTTGTTTGTATTTGAAACTAAATGGGCCTAATGTCTACAATAATATATTAATAAATAATATAAATAAATAATAAATATTCACTGACACTCACACAGCGCCATCTAGCCCCAAGTTAAGCGTGAAGCCTGTATTATGGGTACTAAACAACGGATAAATATAACTTATATACATTTTTTTTTGTAAATACATACATATTTTACATAGAAAACACCCAGACCATTACAACAGACATGTTCATGCACACAAATGTTTGTACTGCCCGGGGATCGAACCCGAACCTTGGTGTTGCAGTCGACCTCTCAACCGCGACACCAAATGGGTCGTCAAATTATGTAGAATATTTTATTTAGTTGCATTCATGTTTATTTTGAGGTGTTTAGGTATTATTTTGTAGTTTATATATCTGGTATATTTAGGAAGGTATAAATTATAGGTATCGTATAACTAGAGAGCAACACATATTTGAGTATTGAGTACTTTCTAGATTATCAATAAAATGTATGTTTCATTCCAATATCACTATGTACCACCCAATACTTAGAATTCAATTTTAAATATGGGAACGAAATAACGGATAACCACAATTATATACATATAAAATACTTACATATTATTTTTACAATGAATACACCTAGACTAATACAAACACGTCAATATACACAAATGATTGTTTTGTACTGTTTGGGAATCCGGTACCCTTGGTGGGTTCTTAACCTTTTAAATAAATAAATACAAACAAAACGCAGTCTATAAAATTTAATATTCATGATACAATTAACCTTTTAACCGTTAGGATTCCAGACACAATAGAAAATCAATTGATTCATTTGGATATAATATATCCGTCGGCGGTCAAAGGGTTAACCTTTACTTCTATCCGAACAAATATAAGATGAGATATCGGAGGCTTTAGACATAAGCATTTCAATTATGAACTCCCGTTATTGGCAGGAGCTCTTATTCAAAGGTGGCATAAAATAATGAGTACTTCATTCAATATTGCGAATATTTTCAAGAATTGAAATCCAATATCATTCCATATTGATGGATATTGATTGATCAATATGGAAGCTTAAAGAATAATTAAACAAATTGCGCATCGTGCGTATAAGTTAATCTTCTGATAGTTTTGGACTTTTTGAAAAATTCAAAAAATTCAAAATTCTTCATTCAAATTAGGCTTACAAAAAGCACTTATGAAAGTCAAAAAATATACAAAAATATAATTAAAAACAATTAAAAATATCAAACTAAAAATATGAATTTTGATGCTTTAAAAAAAAAGCGCTTCAGTGGTTTGGCCTGTTGAGAATAAAGCACCCAAGAAAACTCAACATTGTAGCCTTTTTTAAAAACAATTACTTAATGTAACAATATATCATAAACACTGAAATATCTGAGCAGTTTAAGACCACGGATTTTTATCACATAAATATTCGTCAATAGTGTAGTAAGGTGGTTTTTTATTCTAGCTTTAAACATGTGTAAAGGTAACTCGACAATATTTTACGGTATTTAAAAACTTTATACATCTTCCTATAAAAGATTTACCTACTTTATGTAGTCTCAAGTCTGGAACAGCAAGTTTGTTTCTATTCCTAGTATTAAAATTGTGTGAGTCACAATTTTTTTTAATAAATATATTGTGATGCTATAGTCATTATATTTATTTCTTTAAAAAGTGCCTTCAGAGAGTCACGAGGTCTTAGGTTGTAGATAAACTCCAACATGTTTTGATTATTATTTTATTGTATTTTTGTGTAAAAGTCGTACGTATCTATTGATATTATTGATTCCCTACATACAAATTAAAATATATCCATTGCTAAATAAGGTTGAATTGAAGCAAATAAGTCACATGTTCCATATGTCCATATAAATTACATGCGAAATTAAAACATCGTTTACCTCGTCTAGACATTCGTCAGACGCCGCCTCGGCTCCCACAATGTTGTATGTTTGAACAGGATCGTATGATATTTATTAAATTCTGGATTTTGAGTGTGCCCTTATTGATATTGCTTGATAAAGGGTTTTGAGGACTTGTATCAAAGAGTATAATTACTACGGTTAGTATCGAGAGGTTATCTTTTATTGACTTGTTCTTTACGCAAGGATTATAATTCTACCTGAATGTAGCTCCAATATAATAAAAAATGTGAATATTCTGTCAGTTTCAAATAAATATATTTGTGTCATAAGTGTACAGAACAGTCAGGATGTTCACCTGATGGTGTGATACGCCTTACTATGAAAGAGCGGCATTGAAAGAGACCAACAACTGATAGACAGTTATCATCCTCCATCAATGCCGCACAGCGCCCTTCACCCGATACAACAAATGTTGGGTCTCTTATACTCGGTAATTTCACTAGCTGCAGTGCCCTTATCCCGATACACATAAGTGCTTAGCACTCCTGTTTCACGGGAAGATATCTGGCACTGCAGTGGTACCTACTTCGACGACTCAGTATCGAGTCACCAAGTAAAAAGTAAAGCATATTGGTTAGTTTGTTTATCAAAGTATTGACTGTATTTTATAGCGTATAATTAATGACCATTTTCAGCTCATTGATTACAGAAACTAAATACAATATGCTAAATTTTGTAAATCCGATATTGAATGGATGTTTGACTCCTATAACCCAGTATATCTGTAGTTTCCGTTGCATGAAATTGTTAGTATTGTAATATGTGCCAAATGCAAAGTACACTCTGTTCAAACGAATCCGAAGATTTTATTTCAGAAACTTTTTGGCATAGAGCACAATAGTCGACGATTGCATAGCTGAACCAATGACGCCAATATGGAAAATATATCGACAGTTATTTATTTCTGAGAGCTATATGAAAAATACTTTTCGTTGAACTGGCTGAACAAAATTTTCAAACTGAGTTTGTTCTGTGTTCTTATAAAATTAGAAGCTTTTGCCATAGAAATAGAGGAGACTTAAGATATATTTAATGATGATATCAATTTCGTAAAATAGCAACATAATTTTATGGTATAGCATAATTAATAATAATAATCACATGTAAATACATAAAAAGCAAGCCTGTGTACTAAACAATGGACAAACATTTTTTTTTGTTTACATACACAGAAACAACCAGACCAATACAGACATTTTCATGCACAAAAATGTTTTTACGGTCCGGAGATTGAACTTAGAACCCTTAGTGTAGTAGCCGACGTCTCAACCTTTACATCAAATGGGTCGTCCACAAAACATACAACTAGTTTATTAACGTATCGGACGTAACTGACATATGTCTATCTTAAATTATTTTTTTATGTTATAGCGGGCAAACGAGCAGGCTGTTCATCTGATGGTAAATGACGCCGTCGTCCATGTACACTTGCAATACCAGAGGGCAAAGAAATGCGTTGCCGGCCTTCTATTGGCAGATATCCCTTACCCAACAGTTAGTGTCGAATGTGGCTAATTTCATCCATACTTATAATATTACATAAACAAAAGTCTGTCTGTCTGTTTGTTACGCTTTCACACTTCAACAGATGAACGGATTTTGATGAAATTTGGTATGGTGATATATGTAACCTATGTAGAAACGGACATAGGCTTCGACTTTTTATCTAATTGTCACTAAAAACCAATCGGGAATCGACCTAAAGCCTTAAAAGTGAGCGTGGGGAATCGAACGCGAGCAAAACCGCGAGCAAAAGCTCATAAAAAGACATAGAGGACAAAATATGTCAATTTCACTATATGAAAAACACAAATCGATAGAGAATTAAATTCTGAGAAAAACTATCTATATATAATTCATTTTTGTGAAACTGACCTTTACAATTTCTATCGTTTAGAGTTATCGATACCTCAAACTTTATCAGGTTTAAAAATACAACTTTTATATAATCGATAGTGTCCTTGACAACACTAGCAGGCTCTGTTTGTGAGTAAATAAGAGGGCGGACTACCGAACTGTTGACAAATTATATTAGTTTTATTGCTATAATAACTACGAAAAGTTCCCGAGTTAATTAGGTGTGACCGATAAATTGCTGGCCATCGAGGGGTCGAAGATGTAGTGCCTTGGGAAGTTCTTTAAAACATATTTTCGGTGTATTATGGATCGCTAGCTTCGATCTAAGATCGCATGTCTTTCTTTGCTTGAAGAGTTTTTGGTAGGTTCTAATAGTTATGTTACAGTATCGGTGGCTCAATGGTGTGCTTTCTGATCTGGAGGGTGCAGGTTCAAAACCCGCCTGTCTTTTCGAATTTTCGGAATTATATTAACATTATCTGACGCTCTTACCTTAAAGGAAAACATCGTGAGGAAACCTGCGCATGCCTGCATAGAGATTCAAAGGTGAAGTAGGCAAATCCGCACTGGGCGCACGTGGACAACTAAGGCCTATACACCCTTTACTGATAGGCTCGTGCCCGTCGACAGGTAGGGAAGTAATAGTTATGAAGGCCAACTGGGATACTTTAACTTGATCGTAACAGTCCATTGCTGAACTAAATGCCTCCTTTAGTATAGTGAAGAGTTTTTCCATTCCACGACTGGCAGGCAAGTTAGAGATATCATTATCTGTTACATGTTATGGTGTAATGTGAGATGACTGCTACCTATTCATTGTATGTTTTAACCGCCTTTTAAGGCCTTCGCGTTATGAACTAGTATTTTAATAGGTGGTAGCCAACACCGAGTTGCCACATATCGTCCCGTGAAATACGTGTGTTTTGCCATCATCCGGAAACACAAAAATATCGGGTATAAGAGACATAACATCTGTCGTCTCGGGTGATGGACGCAGGTGTTGGACTTTTCACTGGGTGAGCGATTTGACCAACCAATGATATATAAAAGTACGTATTTGCAATATTACCTTGTTGAAAAAACATATGATATAAATACATTCACTAACGAGCGTGTTGTACAATGATCAACATAACGCTACCACTGTTTTGCAATTCTTATTCCATTCCCACATGATACATCTCGTATCAAATTATGCAAAAGTCCCTGGTAACAGATTAAAAAGAGTACACACGCATAATCCGTTTGTTTATGGCCATTGCAAACCATTCCCACTCGGTAATCCCGTTCGCGCGAGTTGACTTCGTTTTCATTTGTGTGTACAGTGAGAGAAAAAAAGGTAAGCCCGCATATTTTAAAAGTTACCGGCCAGATAGCAATTTGCTTTGAAAATGGCCGCGCGGATTCCGAGGAGCAATATTGTCGTTATTCTTCTGATGTTGGACTCCCTTTATTGTTTGATAAACAGTGGACAGATTAAACAAACGAGCGTGATTCTTTGTTTCTTGAGAAGCAATAAGAAAATGGAGACGTTTCATGATTTCACAGTGGGTATCCAAATTTACTGTGATGGCGCAAACGCTGTAGTATTTTTTTATGAATTTTAAAATTAGAGAGTATTGAATGGAACAGTTCTGTCGTGTGTGTGATGATTACCTTATCAAAGCTTTATCGCATCAAAAAAAACATTATATAGCACGTAGATTTTACACGTAGACATTTCAAGTCAAATCGTTTGAAACCAGACTGTATTCGTAAACTCAATCGTTAAATTACCTACAAAAGAGTCCTGTGTACCTATATGTACGGCTATCCTAAGTCGCTCAATCCAAATACTTTGACTGAATGTATATAAACTTTTAGATACATTTATTATTGATTTTAAGATAATTTAAAATTTGATGTAGTACAGGACGTCACTTTGGGTGGGTAAAAAGTACTTGACACGGCCCTGCGCCTGTCACCTGAGACGATAGATGTATGGCTCTTATACCCAGTAATTTTACCAGTAAAATTGCTGGCTACAGGGAACAGGAGTATATATAGGTATAGTATGCTTATACATTAATAACCGCAGCAGCAGAACAAAGCCTTCTCCAATGACTGTTATTTTGTTTTTTTTGTGCGGTCGCTAGAACTTTTGCACCATTTTGAATATTTACTTCCAATTGTAAGGTTGTGACCTAACATTATTAAGCTGGGACTCTCTACATCATTTCAGTAAATATTCAAGTACGCCTACGAGATTAATTATTTTGTAAATAATACTTTATACCAATCGTTCATTTGTGTAGCCTCCGCAAATTCGAATGCGGTACATACCTGGAAAAATAAAAATAATTGGTTAATTTTAAAATCAAATGTTATCTACGGACTACGAATGAATAAACTCAAATATATAAAGCGTCGCTGTTTAAATGACATATATGATGCGTTTAGAAAAAAACATAATTAATAAAACAAAATTAATGAGTGTACAGGACGATCACGACGCTCACTCGATAGTAAGTGATACGCCTGGCAATGACAGAGCGACATTGAAGGAGACCAACAACTGATAGATTGTTTTGTTCTCCGTCAATGCCGCACTCCGCCCCACACCAGAGACAACAGATGTTAGGTAATTAATAAATACCCTGTAATTTCACTAGCTACAGTGCCCTCATCCCGAAACACAAAAGTGCACAACACTCCTGTTTCACGATACGATATCTGGCACTGCGGTGGTACCTCCTTAACGACTCAGTATCGAGACTACCACCTAATAATTTTCCATAAAGTAACATTTTACGGTAAGTAATAATTAAGTGCAATATAGTTAACATTTACGAAGTTAATATCAAAAGCACAATCAACATCTCAAACAGGCCGTCTGCCACTTAAATAGTTATCGAATTACACGGCTACTTAACGTGCCGATCGTTACTTAGCGAGTGGAATTAATTACAAAAGGCGTCCATCGCTTCGCCGTCTCGTTTATCAAATACCTAGGCATTTTGTTTTAAGACTCTCTACTGAATACCAAATACGTAATAAATCAAATTATAAATAAGAAATGCCTTAAGAGGAAAGTTGTTGGAAGAGCCAATTAAGCGTTAATTCGAGCATAATATTGGATTGTTAGAAATATATATATCGATCGAGTTCTAGTGTATTTTAGATTGCAAAGCTTGTCTTTATACAACGTGATGTAAGAAAGCTCATAATTTTAAGTGCATACGAGTCTTCTACTTCATCATCAGCTCATACGTCCCCACCGAGGGAATCGAGCCTACCCGTATAGGGTGTAAAGGCCTTAAGCGTCCATGCAATTTGAAAATACATGGTACGTGGCGGGATTTGATCCTGCACCCTCCAGGTCAGAAGGCAGTCACAGTCCACACCAATGAGCCACCGACGCTCATATCGTCTTCTACTTGTTTATGTTACAATAAATGTAGAATAACTTTCTACTACATGATATCAAGTTATATCTCTTTTAAGAGTATAGGAGTCTTCTACTTGTTTAAGGGAATATAAATGTAGACGATGCAATATGTATTGTAACGATTGAGAAGTTGATAATACGCAATCGTCAAACGAACACGTAAGCCTTATGATAAGTATAATTGCTGCCATTGATTGCTATATAAATATTTGGTCACTGACAGAGGCTCGAAGAAATGATGATGATGATGGAAGCACTGGACGGGCGCAGAATAGGTGAGGCCAACGTTCAGCAGTGAACTGCAATAGTTTGAATAGAGAGAGAAAATTCTACGGCACTACTAGCCCCTTTTTTCGAACTGACTACTGCTGTTGACCGCAGATGGCCTTTACAGGTTCACCGGGCATTTGGCGAGCAGATGGATCTCAGCCTTAAGCCAATTAAAAAAACATTTAGGTTTCGTATGATGTTGAAGGTGATATATTCTTGAAAAAAAATGTATGCAGTCAATGATTTAGCCAAAAATACATAAAGCAAAAATTACTTGTTAAACCGAAGGCAATTTGTCATTCTATTTCAATACTTTGTCTGGTCTTTTGTAAATGTACGAGTTAATCTTTAACAGTGCCTAATTCCCTAATTTTTCCTAATTTTGGGGGAGGCCTATGTTCAGCAGTGGACGATGGTGGGCTAATTAATTGAGTCCGACAATAATATGTATTCCGTACATATACTTTCAATAGTCTTATTTTTGTGAAATTGGCTTTCTGCGTTTCATGACCGCGGGCTTAAAGAAGTTTTTCTGTAAAACCGGCGCCGGCTTCCGAGTGCAGTATGCAGAAATTGTTTCCAATACTTCTTACTTAGGGTTGCCGGTACATTATAATAAATGCGAAAACATAACTTCTCTAGAGGCTCGATTTAAACATATTTTTAATGAGATATATCTTAAACACAGTACATCCTGGTGGAATAAAGTGATCTTTAATGTTGCGAGCTTACTCAGAAAAAAACATCTCTCTCGAAAACTAGCTCGTTTTTTTAATGACTGATGGCATGTGTCCGAAAGCACCGATGCAAGTCATCATTTCTATTCTGATAAAGTACTATTTAAGAGCGTCGGTGGCTCATTGATGTGGAGTGTTGCCTTCCGATCTGGAGGGCGCAGGTTCAAATCCCGCCACGTACCAATGTGTTTTCAAATTTTCGAAATTATATGTGCGTTAACCAACGCTCTGACGGTGAAGAAAACATCGTGAGGAAACCTGCACATGCCTACGAAGAGATTCAAGGTTGTGCGTGAAGTCAGCCAATCCACACTGGGCCCGCGTGGACGACTAAGCCTTATACGGGTGGGCTCACGCCTCTGGTGGGGACGTTTAATGAGCTGATAATCATCATCAGAGGACTACGTAGAGTAACAGGAACTGTTCTCATATAAGGACATGCTGTCATGAGAGGCAAGCTCTTTTAAATAAGAAAATAAACAACTACTCTTTCAGATACGAGTAAATAAAAAAGTCTACATCTTGTACACACCCTCTTTTATATTAGTCTTTTTTAATTTAATAAGTGACAAATAATCATGGTGATTGTATTACAATAATCAAAATAAAAAATCCCCCAAAACGCAATCAGTACAACACAATTCAATTATGTACAGTCTCAACCCTATACATATGGTCTTACATTTTCGGCGTAATGCAGCCGACTTCCCAGAAATTCACATAGCGTTGGCTTTCAAAATATAAAAACTATTCGCAAAATGAGCGGATCGTTTAGTGCATATTGTGTTTATCGTCCCGGTGGGGTAACGCGGCGCAGTTTGCTTCTATTACGTTTTAACACTCGATAAAACTAAGCGATTTTGTGTACGTACAAGCTTCCGATAATCCTTACTCGATATGGTCATAACATTTTTAATTGTTTACTCTTTTCAAGTTGGTCGCTCAAGTTTTAAATGAGAAACAATAGGAAAATTACAAAATAATTACCGTTTACGAGTAAAAGCAACCAGTGTCTAGTTTTAAGTTAAAATAAATACATACCGTAAGATTCATTGTTATGTGTGTTGATTGGTTACTGATTCATTGGCAATAGAAATGGTGACATTTATATCAATGCGATGAAGAAGTGTTTGTATCATTTTGCCTAATATAAAGCTTCATGTAATGAAGTGAACGGGATGACCAGTTCACTCACCGCCAGGTGATGACAAGTGCAGTATTGATGGATAAGTACCAATAACTGTAGACAGTGACTCTCCTCCATCAATACCACCTTGCGCTCGTTATCCGAGACAATAGATGTTATGTCACATATACCAATAAATTTCATCGCGAAACAGTTTATCAAATTTCTATTCCACAGAACAATGTCAGATATCACTCGGTTTAAACCCACTTACACGACCCAGTATCGTGCCTAACATGTAGACAATCTATAGCTTATTAATATTATTGTCTATGACGGTTTGATCAAAGCTTGTTACGTTATTCTTGTATAAATGTGATTAAAATTAGCTAATAATGAAATAATTTGCGTTCAAAGTTTTATTGGATTCGTCGGCAACTTGAACGTTTCGCTGAGGAAACAAAAGGCACACGTCAATTTTCTGACAGAATAACATCATACAAAAGTTAAGCGGCACGTTGACACAGTTTTTATTCGATTTTCAAGTCAGTATTGGGCTGAACTACAAAGAGATAACCTGGCTCATGAATACCGTGAACATACAATTGTTTTATTCATGATCCACGTTCCTCTGTTAATTTCTGGTCACTATCCTTTTTGCGAAGTTGGAATTTGTCGGACGTAATAACTTGATTTGTATGATAAGACTAAATTACGTTAATATATATGTATTGAGTAGTGGAGAATTAAGGGTTTCTCCGAAAGTTAATCAGAGTAAAGAAAGCCAGGCTATTGATTCAAAAATACGCTAAAAATGATTCTAATGATGGTGTGCCACTTTTGGTCAGATATTGAAGCTACAAACAAAAATTTTTTCGTCCATCCCCTTCATATGTCAACTCATTTATTCACTGTTTATTTTTAATATTATGTATCTCTAGTTTTCACATACGATCATTAAATATTGCCGTTATTACCGTACTTTCCTAATGGATCGAAAACGCATTTCTGGGTCGTGTCACAACTATGTGTCCGGCAGTGTCACTTACCATGAGGTGAACAGAACTCTCTTGACTTTCTTCTCAATAAATAACAAATCAGTCCCTATTCGTGTGTAAACATTGATGTCATAAATAAACGAGTACGTGCACGAACCATTTATTTATGTGATTTATTTTGAAGTTTGCGAAACCCTTTTGACCCAGATCCGTGACCCGGTTGGAGGCCCTTCCCTCCATAGGCCCAAACTTGCGCGTTTAGCGCCATCTGGTGTTCCATCAAAGGCAGCTGTTCGCAGAAACTCTTTCGTCGTCAGCGATATTGCAGAATCAACGCTTTACGAGCTCAGGCATATTCATTCTCGCAAGTTCTTTCTTAATATAATAATGAGTTTAATTGAGGTGTTGACTGTCTTGTAATTGTTTTATTCAACTTGTAGGTAACTAAGTGTTAATTAACTTAGACACTAGCGTACCCTACTAAATAAATGGAACCTCATTAAGCTTAACTTTTGAATTAATAAACATTTAAAAAAGAAACGAGAAATTTGCAAATGAATCATGCATTGGATCATCGTGTTGTGTATAAATTTATAAATAAAATGTTCTTCTAGAGTAAACTTTTTTTACAGTAACTTTTTTGTGAAAATATAATGTGAGCTTGTTACCCTGAGCATAAAAATACCCTTGTGAAATACTCCTTTAATCTTTACACCGAAAACAATTGAAGGGATTTATTGCAAAAAAAAAAACAAAGAGATATAATACCAACGTTTTAATAAGCAGAAAGATGTCCACACGCTGTCAAAGCCGCAGCTACTGTAAAACCAAAACGGATACAAACTAAACGGCAGTAATTAACACCGCAGTGGACTTACTGTCCCTAGTAATAAATGCGATAGTCGTGTGGCAAACGCAGTGGGATTTAACGGGCCATTGCGCGTCGGGAATCGATTGTCAGTGTGAGCTAATCGCTCCACTCGGACTAACCCGATTCTGTCTGTGGTGGCAGTAATTACGCTCTAAACAACTGCTACGGGATTTCTTTGGGAGCTTTTTATTGTCTCTTACACTAGTACTTAATTTAGAAGGTTTTGCTAGTATTGGTGTTCTAATTAGAGTAGAGTAGAGCGTCGGTGGCTCAGTGGTGTGGACTGTCGCCTTCCTACCGGGAGGGCTGAGGTTCAAATCCCGACACGTACCAATGTATTTTCGAATTTTCGAAAAATATATGTACGTTATCCGATGCTCTTACGGTGAAGGAAAACATCTTGAGGAAACCTACATGCACGCCTGCGAAGAGATTCGAAGGTTGTGTGTGAAGTCGTCCAATCCGCACTGGGCCCGCGTGGACGACTAAGGCCTAATCACCCTATACGGGTAGGCTCGTGCCCCTCGGTGGGGACGTTTTATGAGCTGATGATGAGAGTCAGGTTTTTACAATCTAATAAAGCAATATTTCGAAACCAACTTCTGATAGACAGTTATTAACCCCCATCAAAATCGCACTGTGCCCATCACCCGAGACAAAAGGTCTCTCATACCCGGTAATTTCTCTAGCTACAGAGGCCTCAACCCGAAACACAAAAGTGTTTCACGGGACGATATCTGGCACTGCAGTGGTACCTGCCTAGACGACTCAATATCGAGTTTACCCCTTGTGAACCTTACGAGTTTTTATTACAGAACATTGCTGCTTCTTTTTAGCGTATCGATAGCAAAAACAATTAAACCGTAGAAGCCCAAAAGCCAGCCACGGCGACAGCGCTGTCCGCAGTCATCAAATCCTGTAGAGAACAGCTACTTGGGCATTCCTTAGTCACACTCTTTTTCAAGGAGCATACGCCTCATCTATCCACAATGTTTGGACTTTTGAATTGTACTATGTCTTAAAAGTAAGGTCAAGCAAATCAACACTCCTAATCGTATAAAAAATCCTTTTAAATATTATACAGACGTTCAGAATATCTTTGTTTAGTAGACTTAATATAGGCTTATTAAGATATATAAATATTTTTATCCGGATGAACGGAACGGGAAGTCGATACTTAAAGCTAAACGAAGCGTTAAGATAAATGATTTCACGATTTATATTCCGAGGTTTAAAACCGCGCTCCGAATTAAATCGGCGTGAAATCAAATTACCCCGGAATGAAAATATTTTAAAGTTTGATTTTGAACTTATAATCTTTGATACATAAATTTATAACGAAGTAAAGCATGCGCCCATTCCGGAGATGTTTTTTTGTTTCTATATTATATAATACATAAAATATGATTCTTCTGTTTCCTAAAATACATTTCAAATGTATAAGATAGGTTTTTTTATTTTATACAGAGTACGGCACAACCACTTTGTTATCACCGATGTTAATCATGTCGACTACCATAGATGGAATGACAGACCATT
The DNA here is from genome assembly GCA_019425675.1 of Leucinodes orbonalis. NCBI lineage: Eukaryota > Metazoa > Arthropoda > Insecta > Lepidoptera > Crambidae > Leucinodes > Leucinodes orbonalis. The sequence goes on from PQWD01002660.1 coordinate 95,193, forward strand.
GTTTTCCCGTAAACAAAATTTAAAGTTACGACTAAACGATTTTTATATCAACTTCGAGCGCCATGTTGTACGATTTTGCGCGTCACTCGTCTATAAATAATTGACAACGCCCGTTGCTCACGTGCACAGTTATGAAGCAACACAGCTTATTATTATTTCACGTAAATGCACCGAATTCAACACATCAGCCGACATAAGTGCAGCGGAGTGCGACGCTGCGGTCGCCGCTGTCTGCGGCATTTCACCATCTCTTAATTGAAACGTTGTGTACAATTTAATTAACAGGTCAACTTGGAAATCATTTGAAGCTTTTGCCGTTGGAATTTATTAGAAATGTTGGACTTGGTAAAGGAGAATAAAATTTCGATTTTGCACTAAAATCGTCTGCAGATACTATCTAATGGTGCACAGAGCACCTACGTGATTAAACTAGTGAACTGTGGTTTGAGCGTTCAGTTTAATTCGATGCATGACCATTAATATCAGGCAACGACCTAAGCTGGGATCAGGCCTATATCATGCAGTGGGCTGTCATAGGCTGATGTTGAATATACAACTAAACACTTGTTCTGTTGTAACATGAAAACAAAAATTGATAACCTTTTTTAAAATTGTATAAGTTCGCATTATTCCAATCTACCTACTATAGCCGATCGATAGCCGGTGTGAGTAAGATTTTTCATAACATTAAAGGTACAAAATTAATGAGTTTTTATACTTTACTTTACTTTATAAAACTAAAATTCTTTGGTGGCGTCATTGATTAATAGCTCAAGCGCTTAACCCACCCTGGGCGAAAACAATTTTCATGCAACAGCATATAAAGAGGCCGAACGGAAAATAGTGCCGTGCTTTATACACAAGCGAATTTTTTGTTCCACTTGCATACAACTAACTAAGCAACAAAACATTTTTTTTTAAATTTAGCAACAGAGATGACAAATAAACCTTGTGACGGATGAGTGAAAAATTGTTTATGATTTTTGGTGATTTTCTGTAGATCTCTAGTCTCGATGATACAAATACCTGCAGATTTTAATATTACATTATAGGCAGTGGCGTGCACGCCACAAATCTTTATATCAAATCTTTATATGCTGTTGCGTAACATTGGAGTGCACTCCATACATAAATAAGAAGTACATACCCTAAACATCTAGACAGCCCGGAAAATCACCAACAAAATATTTCCACTTATTCGCCTATTCTCGTCCACATATTTGAAATCATAGGCGTTCTATTTCAATTTGACAAAAAATATTTGTTTATTGTTTTTGCAAACCCTACTCATAATCTCTGTGAACGTTACTAAATATAAGTGTATTAACAGGTTACGACACTACTTAAGTGATAATTTAAATTAAGTTTACTCGAGTTATTTCACCAGCCCCTTTCCACCATCGGGATACAAGACGGAGGCGAGCGTTCCATCTTTACGTGGTAGACATTCCACATATCCGCACAGCTCGCTATAGTGCCTCGTTCCTTATGCGCATCGCAAAAGAATGGAACTCTTTGCCTCCTTATGTGTTCCCCGATCATTACAACCTGGCCGTCTTCAAGGCAAGAGTGAATAGACTGTTTCTAAGCAGGCATGATCAATCCTCGGCCGCATGATAACTTACCATCAGATGAGATGGCGGTCAAATGTCTGCCTATAGTGGATAAAAAAAGTGTTTACTGCGAGATGCAATGAAATTATTGTTGTCCTTCAAAAAGGTTTGTAATAATAATAGATAGATAATGTAATAGAAGTAGAAACTATCCAACTACCAAACTTGGCACAGGTGCGAGAAATCACAACATACCGTAGTCTTATATCATCAGTTTACGATGTTACATCATATACATTTCACCTAAGACATACAAAATTTAACAAAATTATTTGTACGGATACGTTGTGTAGCTTTTGGAAAATCGCCTTTATATGTAAAGTAGATAGAGTACAACCGAGTACACTGTGGGACCAGCAAAATATGCACTCTGTATCACATCCTAGAGAACTGGTGTAGGCGACAATTTAATTTTACACGTTTTAATGAAACAAGTCAACGAAGTTTTCATTCAAAGCAGAGCAGAATAGTTTTTGGTAACAAAACATTTTAAAGTCGCTCAAAACACGCAAAGCGAAAAAGTATAAAGGATATTAAAAAATGTACTAATGCGTACACACTAAAACTGTATTCCGTTCAGCTTAAATTTGTATATTAATTACAAGACATACCTGCACATCAATTGTTATTTTAAACAACAACAATTTAAAAACATTTCGTTTTATTTTTACAATTTCTTATGATATTTTTACAGTTTACACTTTTCCAGTAAATACAATTCGATTTGCTTCAATCATAAAGAGGATTGAATAAAAGACAAAGGTATTTCGTAAAAGGCAGAAAACATAAGGAAAAAGCTGTTGAAATGTGCTTATTTATAGAATAACATTATACTTACAATTACCTATACTCACAATTCCATGTTATATGTATGCCAATTTTTACGATCTGTTTGGCGTATGGTTGATATGGCTATTACACCAAGGGTTTCGGATACCATCCTCGTATAGTTAAAACTGAGTATAGCTTTTTTTGAATATACTCTTTAATGTGGGTCGCAGGTGGTCTTCACAACTTCACCAGACAAGTTGCGAGCGCAGATGGCTCTCAGCCCAAAAAGATTATGCAACGAGCCTATGGGTATACCAGAGTGGGACGCGACACTCGACTTAGGGCGTTGCAGGGGGTTACCTAGTAACATAGGTAGAATAGGGACTATCTATTAAACCTATCGCAGTCCACTGCTGGACATAGGTCTCCCTCATTTTGCGGCAGATATCCCGGTCCTCCGCTTTTCTCATCCAGCCTCCACCAGCGACCTTTCGCAAGTCGTCGGTCCATCGGGCCGGAGGGCGTCCTACGCTACGCTTGCCGAGACGCGGTCTCTACTCCAGAACTCATCTGAATAGGGACTAGTAGTAACCACGAGCACCAAACATCATGTTAAGCCAATTTGAGTAAATGATAATCCTTGTTAAAAATGAATTGACTTTTCATGAAATACATATGGTTACCGTGAACAGATCAGTTACCAATTGAGTTATCAAAAGCTGTATTAGGACAGTATGATGAAGATGTTCAAATTATATTAGTTGCAATACTATATAAAAATACGAAGCTACATACTTAAACAAACGATCTAGATGGTTAATGAGAGAGTGTCGCATGATTCGCCAAAACCTCAAACGTGTAATGTAGTTATATTATTTACTGTAGGATTACAGACCCTCAATTATCTTGGAGAAGCAAACAAGCACATGTAAAAGTCAGTAAGTCTAAATTCCGCTCAACTTTGGGGAAGTAACAATTAACTCGCGAGCAAGTTGCGCATGTACACAAAGCCTTAGGCTGCGAAACACCTTTCATAGTCTGTGTATAATAGACGAGGTGCGCTAGCTGGTCACGAACGGCGGGAAATGAATCAGACTCGGAACTGAGTCGTCTAAGTGGGTACCACCGCAGTTCCAGATATTGTCTTGTGAAATAAAAGTGTTTTGCAATTTTTGGTTCGGGATGAGGTCACTGTAGCTAGTAAAATTACCGGGAATGAGATACCTAACATCTGTTGTCTCGGGTGATGGGCGCAGTGCGGCATTGCGGAGAATAATAACTGTCTGAGATGTCTGACATGGACACTGACTGCGGGATTGGTTCACAATTGTTTTAGGATATATCCGTAATTGTGACAATGTTTAGGTAAATGTTTTCTGAAGTTGGTAACTCTGCTTTCTTATATTTTGCAAAAATCTATACCTATACTACTGTTGTCCGCAGAAGTCATGAAAAAGGAGTTTCTCGCCATATTTTTTACTATTCATTGAATAATTTCGGTGGTGGATACGGTCAATATAAATTTTAAAAATGTTGCCAATTTCATCTTTAAAAAGTCCCTTTCAAAATCAGTTATTTTTTAGCTAAAAACACATTATTTTCACTCACAGTTAATATAACACACAATTCTTTCACCAAGTACAACGGGAGAAGAAATAAATCAATATGCAAGACATCCGACATCACTTTAAAATACATTCCGTAAAATTGTGAAACGAGGCGACCGTTTTAGTCGCATATCCGATTTCAGCGAACACAGTGCCTTACAGCGGAGTTTAAATTCTAGAGCGCTGCAATCTAAAAACTGAATTATGAGACGCACATCGCTTGCTTCAACTTGTTATTCTCGCTTGTTTTTCATGGGGTACTCATAAGTTTTAATTAACCGTGATTCTGAGTGGGGAATAATTTACTTTAAAATTAAGCCCGCTACGTCCACATAATTTGGATGATTATTATTTCCTGCGGAGGATTTGCGTATTCTAAGCTTAATTGGAATTGCCTAGATGGCGCGAAAAGATTTAAAACAATCAATTTTCTTGTCAAAAATTAAATAGAATGCTAAAAATTGAGTCATAGTCGTTCGTCATACCAAGCTTCTAGCAAATAGGGCTAAGTGGTCTTTTAGATATGGTGGCTCATTGGTGTTGACTGTTGCCTTCCGGTCTGGAGAGTGCAGGTTCAAATCCCGCCATATACCAATGTCTTTTCGATTTTTTTAACCTCACGCTCTTACGGTGAAGGAAAACATCATGAGGAAACCTGCGCACGCCCGCGAAGACATTCAAAGCTTGAACGTAAAGTCGGCCAATCCGCACAGCACCCGCGTTGGCGACTAAGGCCTATACATCCTTTACGGGTGGGACGTTTAACGAGCTGATGATGAGATTACAATAATTATTTTATTGTTATAAGAAAAATTCAAGTTAAGAAATGGGTTCATTCGATAATAATGCATAACTAATCTTCTATCAGTGGTCTATATTAGATCAAATGTGATGTTATGATCGTTATAGGCTATCACAAAATGTATATAAAAAAGAAACTAATTTCGTTATCAAACAATTTGATATTACCATTAATTAATTTTCCACCTCAGCTGTAAGAAGTCCCACGAGTTGCTTGTTAAAATACGTATCGCGTAACTAAGTTCCAGTTTAATTCTGCAAGTACAATAGTCGGTGCGATATTTAATTCCATGTCCCGAGCGTTCGAGACAAAAGGCTGTTAATGTAATCCACGTTTAACCGCAGTGTTTCGTTGATATTTGTTGTAAACGTAGTTCGCTGTTTAGGGAAATTATATATTATCTTAGGTGTTGAAATTTCAATCTTAAAGATTTGCAATAGAGATGAAGAACAAACAAAAGAAACCCCCAGAACATGAAAAGTTCATACAAAAATGTGTACCAAAATGGCATTTGTTCTGATAGAGCATCTAGCTGGCCGTTATTAGATGTTAACAGAGAAATATAATCAATGTTTAGAATGTAATTTACATTTGATTTTTTTTTATTTTTTGAATTTAGAATCAATTACTGTACGGGACCGTTAGCACCGTACAATAAATGGGAAGAGTAAGGTGTGTTGAAATAAAAACTCCACGAGTGCTGTTTGTACACTGATTTATTATAATAAAGTTATATTGAATGCATCGCAGTGCAAGCAATATTGCAACGCAAACAAATATTTTTACTTTATACTTAAATGTTATACACCTTGCATGTACTTCGTACATCCTGCCCACTCCAAAATAAGGAAAATATACAAAGTATTGAAAATCATGTGAGCTAATTAATGGAAAGTACGAAAGAATCTAAATTACAATCATACAAAATGTTGAATTTATACGTATTTATGTAATAGAATAATGCAAAGGTAGAATGATAATTATTAAAAGGTCCCGTCCTGTTTGAATTTAATTCACTAGGTACTACACTTAAAAGACTTTCACTATTCACTATCACTCATGGTTGGAATGTTGAGTCGCACAGACCGCGGCGTAGTCGTCGGCGAAGTTACCGTTGTCTTATCCACGCTTAACGTAGACGAACGTATATCACCGTGAGCCGCACGCGAATTATCTGTATGTGCGTGCGGGGCTGGGCCCGCCTGGAACACCACCGCAGTGGGAGCTGCCGCTGCCACTCGCCACCCGCGCTTCACCTTGCGCCAACGCATCACTAGGAATGCACATGCTAGCAGCCCTAGTATAACTATTATTGAATACAACACGAGTATTGGTGGATGTCGTGCACCGTTAGTGCGCTATCAGATTGCGATTTTATATCTTCGATGCGTGTCTTTACATCGCGCCAAATATTTTCGTGGTTTTCCGCAACGAAAGATTCGGGTAAGGTCGAGTTCACAATATTGTTTAGAACCGATGTACTAAGATCAACTGGTAACGAAGTTCTAATCTCGGTCTGACTAAAGTAATTCTTGTGCCCATAAAGTGAATAGGATTCTCCTTTAACTATACAGCCTTGACCTATGTCTATAAGCCCATTGCCGGTCAAGGTGATTTGCTGTACGTTATCTGTAAAAAATCATTTTAGAATACATTCACTTTAGTTCTTTAACAATAAAGTTCATGTTTCATCATGATTTAAAATTAGACCTACAAAACTTGACCTCGTTTATTGCGACCATCTCAAATAATAAGCAAAGCTGACCTGCCTTTGATTGTGCCTGATTGAACCGATTTACACTCAGCGCAGCGCCATCAGTTTCTACCGCTGGATAGTCAAACAAGCAATAAATCGAATTTAACGATAGTGCTGTTGTCATGAATTCAGCATCGGTGCATTTCCTTTGATAGCAGCTAACTGTAACACAATACGGACAGACGTTCACATGTTTAATAAACATAAATCATTTTATACTAAAGTATTTGCGTACGCCGTTCAATTGCTCAAGTATTACACCTTAATACAGCATATTTAGAGCTTAAAATCTTAATCAACTGTATCATCCACACAAACCCCCAGTTAACTTAAATCCATCCATATTTTCTTTGGCCATTCTCTGTTTATGCATCCATACATATTCAGGCACATTGAATCGTGTACCAAATCCATTTGCATTTATCCCATAATTATTATCAATTATTACTTGATGTTTCTTACTGACTTTATTTTTTACAATTTTTTTTAAATATTTGATAATATAAATCTATACTAAAACCACGCTCTAGAAACTTATATAACTTATTATTTTATTTTTATTTTCCCAGGTGTATGACAAACAACCGGCCATCAATTTATAACAAAGCTTAGACACTAACAGCGTACAATACAAATAACGATTTACCCAACAAATGGCCCCATTGACCGACATACGTTAACGCGCTATCAGTAGTCACAGTCGCAGTAAATCTGTTACAGTATCGCGCGTCATCGGCGGCCATTTGCTCGAGTGCCGCCATTTTGTCAACAAGCGTTGGATGCTACTGACAGCTGATTTTGTTCGCTGCATGCGGTCAAACGGCTATTTCTTTGAATATGTTGACTTCTTTTGAGATGACCCAGAAGTGTGATAAATATTATTGGTAGTGCCTATGGGTACTGTATTCTCTTTTAAGCATTTTACAATTATGTGAGAAACATATTTTAAAATAACTCAGCAGTATAGTTAATTTGGATTCTATCATCACGTTTAAAATTGTTTTTTTTTAATAATGATTACCTACACCAATCAAGCATGGAAACCCTATGGCAAAAACTTTTTTTATAAATACATCGAAAATCTCGAACTCGTGTTCCGGATTTCGTTCATAATATGATACTCACTTTTGCATATTATTTTTATCATTTGAAAATTCAATACATCGTGCGAAAACCATTACGGTGATGAATTTTAACTATACATTGGCAACTGCGTTGATAATTCCTCTTCAACTTTAATTTTACATAAGCAATAGCTTATCAATTCATATTGTTAAATAAATTAATTTAAATATCATCAGACACTCACAAAGCGCCACCTAGTATGAATCTAAGCATATAGCCTGTAATATGGGGACTAAACAACTGATAAACATACCTATTTAGATAAAACATATATACGTATATAGGAACACCTAAACCATTACAAACATACATGTTCATGCACACAAATATTTGTACTGCCCGGGGATCGAACCCAAAAGCCTTGGTGTAGTAGCCCCCGTTTCAACTATTACACCAAATGAGTGTTATCTTAGTTTATACTCGTACCTATACCGAGATGAAAACATAATCAGTGGCAAAGGAAATTTATTCGCGGTGTACCTGAAATGAACAATTAACTAGAAGCACAATCACGAAGAAATGTCAACCAGAAAATGTACGAGCTGCTTGACACATACGTTGACACATGTTATATTTATGACATACAATTATTCATTAGAATTTTATCCATAAGGCGTCATCAAATTTGTACAAAATCAAAAGCGCGAGCATACTTTAATGTCACTATGTAGCGAGCACAGATTTCCCAATACAGGAGATGGGGCAAGCCGCGTTTAAAGTGCGACAACTGTAAGCTCAACGAGCATACACTGGCTACCAGTTTACGCTCTGTGAGACGATTCAAGACGCACGAATATTAGAAGAAATTACCGTTTTTTTTTCAAAATGCCATCCTGTGCAATTGTAACATGCCATCATCGCAATGAATCAGTAAATTTACCAAGAAATATAATAACTTTTCACAGGTAAGAACCGAAAAGAAATTGCGACACTGCGACTGCCTATAAACTTGGCGGCTTGTCCAGTCTAATCTATATTCTGATGTCTGTGGTAGCGAGCGACGGTATTATGAATGAAAAATTTTGCTCAACTGATGTATGGGCATAATTTTTGACACTTTTTGAGTGTTATGTGCATCTAGTTAGTTCATCTAGGCGGTGTACCAATAAATTTAATACCCAATAATAGTCAGTCGTCAACTTTTGTTTTAGTCTAGCAATTCGCAAAATAACTATAAAACCAACTGCAACCCATAGTAAGCCAATAACGTCGCGATTGCATCGCGCAAAACTCTCGTCAAACTTTATTAATTCCCAAATCGTGGGAAATACTGGGATACCTTTAAACTCTGGCAGCGCATGATCCGGGAGTGCCTTATTGAAAACGTCTTCTCGTCCATAAAACTTTGCTCCGTTAAGGCACGTAGGTATAGAATAATTCAGTCCAGGTTGTGACTGCGTGGGACGAAAAGCGAGCCAGTGGAGTGCCTGTTATTTTATATATTAGCTGGAATTTTCCGACACATAAAAATGCCAGTGTCAGAATGCTATCATCAATCCGTGTTTAGGTAAGCACAATCATTAAAAGATGTGCAAATCATTAAAATAATTAAAACTTCCAAGAAATAAACTTTCTTGAATCAATCATTCATTCAGCCAATTTTCATCGACTACTGTGTTTTCTTTCCCCAAAGAACTCCAAGCATTCCGATCTTCAATAACCCCATCCATCCCACAACCCGTCATAAGTAGCATAGCAAAATAGAGGTTACCTCTAACACATTCCGACTCCACCGTTCAGCGGATCATCTGAAGACATGGCCATAATGTGAAAAAAAACATATTTATTTGAACCACTTAAATTTACCAGTACAAATTTTAAAGCGCAGGTGCTTGTACATAGAAAAAGCCGATATTAACACCGACACACATGTTTATTTTAACGGGACATGGAACCTTAAATTGAGTACCTATCATTTCAAGTACCTACAGTACTAGATCGGTCTAACACACTATATTTCCGCTATCGCCTATGCGACCTCCTCCGCTTTCGCCTATGCTCCCGCTTGCTTGTGTAGCTCTCCCGACCCGTACACGCTTAGCGGGTGCCGAGACTTGCTTTAATTAAAAATACCTACGAAGGAGGTGGCTGCCAACTTCATTTACTGCGGCGATTAATTGAACCCGAATAAAGCCTTTCGTGTGCCTGATAGTTGGAACACTGGGAGCTATATTGTATCGGTTGCGTCTCTTTTTATATCACATATAGGTACTGTACACACTAAGCGTCGGTTGCTCAATGGTGTGGACTGTTGCCCTCCTACCGGCAGGGCTGAGGTTCAAATCCCGCCACGTACCAATGTGTTTACGAATTTTCGAAATTATATGTACGTTATCCGACGCTCTTACAGTGATGGAAATCATCGTGAGGAAACCTTCATGCACGCCTGCAAAGAGATTCAAAGGTTGCGTGTGAAGTCGTCTAATCCACACTGGGACCGCGTGGGCGACTAAGGCCTAATCACCTTATACGGGTAGGCTCATGTCCCTCGGTGGGGACGTTTAATAAACTGATGATGATGACACTAAGCTTTAAAATCAGAGAAACTTTCTAAGGTTTCTATCTACGCCACTAGAATCAATCTATCTACCCGAAACGCGGAGTCATTTACTATCAGATGAGCCGTTTGTTCGTTTCCCCGCTGTAGGATAAAATCTTCCATAAACAGAACAAATGAATGAATGATATAATATAAAATGTAATATTGAGCACAATAAAGATAAATTAGCACATTTTAAAATTAACGGAATTGGGATCTAGTTCATAATGCCATGCCAATATAAGTGTTCAAATTTATAGTAACAAACGCGACACATTAGATACAAGGATAATACTAAAACCAATTGAAACCAATCAATTTGCGTAATCCATCAGCGTATTAGTACAATTAATGGATGTTTAAGTAAATTACGGATTAGTACAAACGTACATGATCCGCATTACGCTGGTTGATGACCCAATGATGCTGATTAGTTGATACATAAATCATTCTTCTTCAATGTTTAGAACTATTTATAACACATTAAACATGCTTTTTTAAAAGTACAAGATCCATACTACGTTCGTTGATGACCTAATGATGCTGATTAGTTGGTGGAGATACAAGACACACAAAAAAAAACTTTAATGATTGCTCGTCAATATTTGAAACTATTAATTACATATCACACGTGCTCGTTTACTAACAGAAGTCTAATGGTATCCACGTATTCATATAAGGGACTTTCCCTTACGGAAAGTGCAACAAATTAAACATATTTATTAGCCTTTAATGTCTCACTGGTCACTCACAGGGACAGGCCCTAATAAAAATATAAGCCAATTAAATTGATTTGAAAACGCATCTTATGGTGCGTTCTGACTGCGTGTCATATCACACGCCGCGCTGCCCGTGTTGATTCGAAAGCGGCTGCACGCTCCACGCGCAGTGTGAACGGCACAGATTTCCCAATACAGGAGATGGGGCAAGCCGCGTTAAAAAGTGCGACAAATGTATGCTCAACGAGCATACACTAGCTATAGTTTACGCTCCGTGAGACGAATGAAGACGCACGAATTTTAGAAGAAATTACCGTTTTTTTTTCCAAAATGCCATTCTGTGCAATTGTAACATGCCATCATCGCAGTGAATCAGTAAAATTTACTAAGAAATATAATATCTTTTCACAGGTAAGAATTGAAAAGTAATTGCGACACTGGGACTGCCTATAAACTTGGCGGCTTGTCCAGTCTAATTGTTATTCGGATGTCTGTGGTGAACGGCTTGGCATTGCCCGTGTGATCAGTAGACGCCCGCGCGCGCCTTTGAAGTTACCGACCTAAACGGATAGCACACGCTACGACGCGCCTGCTCGCGCCGCGCCGCGCCACGCAAGCCGTTCACACTGAGCGTGCGCGCGAAGGCGCGTGCTAGTCGGAGAGCCGGCCGCATAAAAGTCCTATGGATGAGATACATGAACAATTTTTTGAATATAGTCTTGAGAAACCATAGAACTAAAGGTTGACACCCCTGAAAATGCCTGATTTTGCCCGCATGCAAAATTATGATCTCACTTCCGGTTCAATTCCAGACATTGTTATTATAACTTTTGAGATACATGAAAAAAAATTACGGAAAAATAAAGTATTCGATTCGATGAGTAGAATTGAGTTTTCAACGGTCGACCTTGCTCGAAGTTCAATTCATTTACGAACTTGAGTCGATCATAATTTAAAGGTACGTCCTTTGATACCATATTCAAAAAATTGTTCATGTATCTGATCCATAGGACTTTTATACGGCCGGCTCTCGGAGTCTGCTGACGCGTCGAGGCGCGTGATATGACACTCAGTCTGAATGCACCACTACGTTCTAAATTTTTTTTTAAATCCATCAGATACTTATGAGTGGAATACCAATATGAAATGAATCAAGTTTGGACTTCAGTTCGCTATTTCGCCAATTTAGTTAAAATAGGTCACAGACGATTGATCTAGTTTTACAACTAGAAATACTACATTTTGCCAAATTGCTGAATTTACGGGAAAACTTGGTCTTTGCGCTACAGTGTAGCGGAGTTTGCCTATTATGCTATAAGTTTGAATCCTTGTCTAACCACATTTGAAATGAAGTGTTTATATGACACATTTTGATTAAGCGTTGTTGTAATAAACGGATAACTAGTTAATATAAATTCTGTGTTTCTGTATTGTGCAAATATCTAGAGCGTCGCACTATAATTCCGAAATTATATGGACGTTTGCCCGATGGTTTTACGGTGCAGAAAACCATCGTCTGGAAACCTGCGTACGCCAACAAAGAGATTCAAAGGTTGTGCGTGAAGTCGACCATCCCGCACTAGGCCCACGTGGACTAACAACCTTTTCGGGTGGGCTCATGCCCTTCGGTATACGACGTATATGAACTGATGATGAAATATCTTCCGTTTTTATCAAGTTCACATTTTGCAATGGAAATTTCAGATTTGTGTCGATGAGAATGTGAAAATGGCTTCTTGCCAATCAAGCTGTTTTGCCATAATAGCGCTGATGTTACTGGATGAGAGTATAGAAGTACCGAATTATCTTAGTAACTCCTAATAGGAAGGTGTTAGGACAGTAGTGAAATGTGCTACATTAAGCGAAGATTTGAAATATTTTCTTGAAGTGGATCTTTCCGAACGAGGAACGAGACTATTAAAGTCCCTACTACTATCCCAGTTTCTCCTGAATTAAGAGAAGTCTATTAAATGAGGAAAAATTAACGTAGTGGAACTATGTATCCAAGTGTTAAAATTACGTTCCAATAAAGTCGTAATAAAGCCTTAATAAATTAATATAAGTTAATCTCCAATACAAGCTTATGGCCGCCAACTTAAATTGAGCAGATCATCAAATAATAGTTATTAATGCGGTTTAGTCCGGCATCATGAGCACAGACAATAAAAAAACAGAAGCGAAAGATATACTTTAACAACACACTTCACTTCACAATCGTGAAAAAGGCCCCAAGTTCAGCAAAGGTAATTAACAAGTATATATTGGTTAAGATAAGTAAGTAATAAAAAAGTGCTGTCCATGAAAAGAAAATTAGCAAACTATCAACTGTTTCTTGCCGGGGTCTTCTCAGTGGAACCAACTTTCCGAACCGGTGGTAGATTCAAACTAGCTTTAAAATGTATTATTAATTTAACGATTCACAAATGTCTTGTAAAGACTTAATTCAATAAAGAATTTTTTCATTCATTCACTGATTAAATGACAAAAATCACTAGTGACAAGTGTGCTTACGGTTTGATGTTCGGCAGGATGCACTAAGTGTAAATGAGGTTGGATCGAACCCGAAGGCTGTGAAACCAACTGAAATACCCTATTTCATTTCTAACCAATGTTTTGCTTCGCCCGCTTCAAACGCTGTGCACACAGTCTAACAGCATTGATGAAATTACTTCTGTCAAGTGGTCACAAGAGTGTCCCTTCTGTATTTCCATATTTAGTTTCGAGACCGCTCACCTACTCGTACAAACAGTATAAGCGAAAATTCCAATTAAATTGTTTCAAGCGATTGAAGCTCTCCTAAACCGTTTCATTCGGAAGTCGTTTTGTGAAAATATTCATTTTAATTAATCCCTTTAAAGAGGGTTGAAAGGTTCCGCTGGTGCGTGCGTAGGGTATTATATGAACAGTGGGGTGGGTAAGAAGGGGGGTCATAATGGCGGCCGTGAATGCCAGTTCTCAGTCATTTTTGACCGTTGACCTGTTTCGAGTTTCCCGTAGCCGAGATTGGACGCCCAGCCGTTGTGTTTTTAAGTGCCTTATGTTAAATAAATTAGAACGTTTGTTAAAGAATGGGAACAATTAAGAGCGGCTGGTCGCAAAATGTCGAATTCAAATGAATTAAGAAAACCACTTTGTGATGGTTGAGATGGAATGATGACTGGAATGAGGTAAAAGTTAAAAGGTTTTGTTACTCATAAATTAATGTATGTTAATTACGGTTCGATTTATGTTAAAGATTTTAAAAGTGATTAGAATTTTGTGCTTAGTTAGGTGTTTTAGAAAATATAGTTTTTATTAGGTTTTACTTTTCTAAAGCCTAATAACCCTGTGAGGATAGTGTATGTATTGAACAGAGACAAAATACCTAATAAGAATATTTTTTTTTATTTCAGACATCAATAAACACGTTTTTTTGAGTTTTTATTTTATAAAATTACGGCTCTGACACTATGTTAGTAACCACCAGATGGGTCAGCCTGTTGCTTGTTTGCCTCTTAATGCCTAGATTCATTAAAATTTTCAGTATCATTTTAGGCATACTAGACCACCTATATATCAAATTTACTTATGATTTCAGTTATAGAATATGACTTATGCCAAACAATTTTGTTTAAGTATTGATTCTAATAAAGTGAAACGTTGGTATTAACTGTTAAATTTCATATCCACGACCGGTATGGTATAAGTGGTTGAGATGTCTGCTCTTACACCAAGGGTTCCGGGTTCGAACCCCGGGCAGTACAAACATTTGTGTGCATGACCATGTCTGTTTGCATTGGTTTAGGTATTTTTATTATGTATAATATGTATGTTCATATAACCAAAAAAATATATAAGTATGTATATCCGCTGTTTTGTACCCATATTACAGGCTAGATGCTTAGTTGGGGACTAGACGGCGCTGGGTGAATGTCAGTGGATATTTATTTATATATATATATTATATAACTTGTATTTTGAGTACAATCAAGTACTAGTAGTAAATGTACATTTTACAAGCTAATATTAACAGTGACGGTTGTGTCCCAGTAAATAATTGGGCTTTGGAAAGCGAGATAAGCGTAACGCCGTTGCATATTCATACAATTGCAGTTTTTGTTATACAAAATGGCTGCTGAGTTATCTGCACGATTCGTTAGCTGTGTTCGGTACACACAGATAACTACGTTGATTGCCTTCGCTGTAAGCATTGTTCCGTTTAAAATGCATTTGAAGCACTGGCTTTTTTCGTACCATTTCTGAGTGAGCTTCATCATCAGCTCATAAACGTACATATAATTTTGAAAATTCGAAAATGTGTTTCGGTGGGGACATATTCATATCCGACCCACTTCATCAGCTAATGCCGGTGTTGTAATAAAATGTTGAAAGAATGGAAGAAAATAAAAAACATATATATATGAATTTTTATGTACCTAATTACATGAAATATTTGACTAAATTTGTTAAACTTATAAATTAACCTTGCACATTAATGTTAACAGTACTTGCAAATGACAGCTAGGAGGACCCAAGTCAAAGACACAAAGGACTGGTTCAATAGAAAATAATTTAAACAGACAAACATACCCGGGGGTTGACGAAGAAAAGCAAACTTTGGTCTCACTCAATTAAAGTTTGAAGTCCAACAAACCATCTGTTATGCTAAACGTACCTGTAACAAAAGAATTTGCATTACAGTGAGAAATTTGAGGTTATGGATTAAATAATTTGGTAATCTAAATATTTGTTACCACGCAACGTCCATAACTGAAAAAGAGTCTGTTTCATATTATTGCATATAAACTTTTCTAAAGTAGGAGATAAGTTGTTTAGAAAGAAAAAATAAAGAATACATTACGAATTTCAAATGCGTTACTTTTATTAATAATATATAATAAAGAAGTAAAAATATTAACCTATCAGACGCCTCACTAATCATAATAAGTTTTTAATAAACTATGAAAATGTAACCGAAAAGAATACGTTGAACACACACTTTCCTAAAGCGAATACCGTAGTTCGCCTCAAATAAGTAACCTTACATTTCAGCTTTTCAGCATAAATCCTAGTTTGTTTCCCGCAGTGCAATTTTTTGTCCGACTGGGCAGCTCCTTAGTGCTTAACCGTCTAGTACGGGCAAAACATCTCCAGCACTTCACGAATTCATTTACATTCAGTGAGACTGTAAATCTGCCGAGAGGGCGCTGTCGGCGGTGCATGCTATGTGCAGCCACTAAACGAGTGGAAACAGCGATATTTATTTTAATGTTATACACCGCCAAGCTGGTAATTGCGGGATAAGCAAAACGCTTAATCTTAACAGATATCTTGCGCAAAATTTGGGAGACCTAGGATATTTTTTTATTATGTCTTCGAGGTTTACGTATCTCGCTTGATAGAGCTACCACTCAACAGTGCAGTCATATGTTTTTTTTTTTTCATCATAATAAACTATTGCGGTAATTTTAATAGTTATAAATACAGAGTATAAATTATTTTGTAATAATTTAATCATCAATTTAGACTTGAGAACTCCAATGCTAGATCCTATTGAACTATCTTGTGGGCAGGCCTAACGCCGCTTGTATATGTTCATGTTATTTTTTAAAGAATTTTACTGTATCATCGGCTATCAGTTCATTTACTACGTATTTTTGTCTTTAATTGTAAGAAGGGATTTATATTGAAATTTAACCAAAATAATATATACCTAAGAAT
This sequence comes from Leucinodes orbonalis, assembly GCA_019425675.1. NCBI lineage: Eukaryota > Metazoa > Arthropoda > Insecta > Lepidoptera > Crambidae > Leucinodes > Leucinodes orbonalis. Next base: position 111,825 of record PQWD01002660.1, read on the forward strand.
GCACGTCATACAATCACTTTTTTCACCAATGCAGATATAATATAATATATACACCTAAAGGGCAATGAGTTGCCAACCATACAAAAATAGAGGGAAATAAGTAGGTGTATGGGATGTTTTAAAGGTCAGCAACCTGACTCAATCGAAAACGAAAACCAACTTTGTTTCAAGGCACATTTCTAAGGGGCCATGGCATCATATTGGTCGAGCTGGTCCATTTGTGTCGAAGCATTGCTTTCCCAAAATAAAAGCCACAAAGTCCTCACTTTTCATGGCCACAATACAACCGCTTATATTTCAGTAATGCAAGATACAGCAGTGTGAATCGACACGTACCACTAGACCATATTTGTATAGTCACAGAGGTTATAATGGAATGGCAACTAGCTAATTTACAAGGCACCGTCTTGTTTACTTGTGCGGCACTGAATTAGTACCAAGTTCAGTTGCCGTTTTGGGGCTTTTCGTGAATGTTGCAAGCTAACAAAATGCGCCGGAATGTATGTGTGTGTCGGATGAGATACGGAAGTTCTGTCTTAGAAACAGTTTTAGACAACAACTAAGACTTTCAGTTCATGAAATTATTACTTGTATAGTATTATGTTTTTACATTGCTCGGACCAGATTGGTGTGGGAAATATTATACCAAGATTATAATTTCATTCTGATCAAATTTGACGTCAATTTCAGCATATTAAATATGTGTGACGCGCGTCCATTGTGGCTCATTATACAAATGAAAAATTAATGAACTTGATAATAGGTTTGATTAAAATGCGTGGAATCGAAATTCAATAGTTATATTGAATTAAAATAATATGAGTTGCAACTGTATCGATAACTGACCTATGCAATCGTTTTAAGTTTTATTTATTCGAATGTGACCATATCAGGGTTATGTTTTAAGAGTTTTCACATGCATGTACGGACATGAAATATTATATATAATTTCATTTTATATGTTTACTGGCAAAAGCTTATTTAAGAAAGTGCCTATACCCTGCATTCAATAAACCTTACCTCTTCTTCTAAGTGTATCGATGGCAAAAACATATAATCACACCAATAGAATCCCAAAAACTAGCTACAGTAACAGCGTTGCCTGCATGTGACATTAAATACTGCTAAGAACAGCTACTTGGGCAAGCAGGACACGACATAAGGTGAAGCATCATTTAGGCCGAGCCACAAAGACAAGTCTAAATCAACACCACCTGAAAATCCCCATCTGGCCAAGCTGTCCTTTCTCCGACCTGGCTAAGTCCGAAAGCCTATTTAAAGACTTCCAGATGGCCAAGACAATGACAGACAAATAGAAACAAAACGAACAAATTATAAATTAAATGATAAATATCCACTGACATTCACACAGCGTCATCTAGCCCCAAACTAAGCATAAGCCTGTAATATGGATACTAAATAACGGATAAACATACTTATATATACACTTATTTTTAAAAACATACATATTATATATAGAAAACAACTAAACTAATACAAAAAGACATGTTTAATAAAGAATAAAAAAAGACATGTTCATGCACACAAATGTTTGTACTGCCTGGAGATCGAACACGGAACCCTAGATGTAAGAGCCGACGTCACAACCATTACACTAGATGGTACGTCAATTAAACCAGATGGATCGTCAGATAATATTTGAGTATCAGCAGAACCACATTATGAAGTCATTAACTATCAAACTTTCAAAACAAAGCTATCTTTTACTAGACTCCAGTCAAAATCTCATTATGTAAAGTTTATAACAAGCATTTATGTGCTTAACCAAAATAATAGACATTGTTTTAAATTCATGAATATATTTCACAACAACTGCTCTCAAAATGATCTTATAGAATATTTTAGCAACACTTTTATATTGGAAAATTTAAGCGAGCTCCGTAACGAGCTATTCTCTTATAATGGGCAATTTATCTCTAAAAACCTCTTGGGCAGTAATTGCGTTCACATTTTGTTTACACTGTGCGTTCACTCGTACGATAATTTGTAAAAAATAAACTAATCATGTAGGGTGGGCACGAGTATACAGCACGTATGGGGATGTACTCATAGTGAAACTTAGGCAGTAGGTTTTAGGACTCAAGCTTACTTTGGGCTCTGTCAGAACACCAGCGCTGCCGTGGCGAAGTTGATGAATAATTAGAAACTGTAAATGACACACGGCAGTATAAGCTGAGGCAGGGCCATTTGACCACAAATAACGTTTTTTATTTTTTTATTGGTGTTTATTTTTGTTTCATTTGTCTTTTATTTTTGTTTAGTCTTTTCTTTTTAACGTGTTTACTACTTTGGTTTATTTTCGTATTATTGTTTTGTTTTGTATTTGTGGTCAAATAAATGTTTTTTCTTTCTTTCTTTCTTACTTCACCATCCCGTGGGACATTCTGCGTATAACGAACGAAACTTTGACCATCCTACTTAAATGAATTTATACCAAACGACTGATAAATATACTTTTTTGTTTTGTAAATACATATATAAACATAAAAAAGTATCCAGCGCATATTATCATTCTCAGCCAATGATATTTAGTATATGCATATAAAAGAGAATACAGTTTTAGGCTCTTTGTAAAGGTAAATGTACGCTTATTCGAAATGTGTGAATGTGTGCTGTCGCTGCATTCGGAACGCTTTTTTCGGTAGTCTTGTGAGCATATCACGAGTCTTTCCTTTTTAGATCATTGTTCTCAGCCCAAAGACATAGGTCGCTCCTATTTTGTACATATACAGAAAAAATACTGCTTTGAAAGTCCGCACAATACAAAACATTCTTCACACCAGATTAGAATATCCCAAACTGCTAGTCTAAATTATTTTTAGCCAGAGTGGTAGTCGAGAGCAATTAGTGTAGTGTCGGTCTAGTGAGGCTCTGTCAAGTTTTAATGACCCCCGACCAACAATAGGCTTTAGTTTTCGTTTGAATGTGTCGTGTACATTGTTACCCTATTAGGGCCCGCCTTTTGGGTCTACGGATACACAAAGCGTTATATTATGGATATACTTACAGGTTTATAATATTCACCGCTGTACAAGGATTTGCACATCATATATATTCAAATTTGAGATAAACAATCTTAGTGGAGGTTGAAGGAGATTAGTACAAGGGAACAAGATTGCGCAAATTTTAAACTTTTTATATTTATACATCCAAATATTATTTTCTAACCTAAAATTAAAAAAAACCTTAAAACTGTTTCTGTAATATAATAATACAATTTAAAATTCTAATATTTCTAACGTAAGTAGACAACTAAAATGTGGAAAGATAATTTTTTTTTGGGTGTAACAAACGTCAGTTTACACGGAACGTTGATAATGCTGAAATCTGTTTGAAAACCTAAATCATTATTAATTTCAATAAGTGGCAATGCCATTTATATATCAGGGATCATTTTCAATAAGTTACAGTGATACAATAAAAGGAGTAATTAAAAATAATAGTTTTCTAATTCTATTAAAAATCTTATGATAAAAGAGTGTTGCTTGCTTGCTTTTGCTTGATGGTTTATCTTATCTATTTGTTTTCATATCAATAATATAAATGTATTAGATATTTTATTTATGTGTAGATATATATATATATAAATATAATATTATATATATATATATTTTATGTTTCTTTATATTTTATATGTGTATATATGTTAATGTTGAATTAAGCTTTTCTTACTTTGCACTGTCTTGCCCTTTCATGTTGTTAATTTTCTGTTTGTGAGTATGTCTGGAAGAGATCGCTCCAAGCGATAAGGCCGCCTGAATTGCATTATTTTCGTTCATTTGTTGTTAAATATGTATCTTTTTTTTTTGGTGTGCAATAAAGAATCATATCTATCTAACCGAAGTACAATCTTCATTCATTCATATTTACCTACACTCCAACTTTATTTCCGTGTTACAATCAAAAACATCAGGTTGCCGTTATTTTTTCCCATAAAGTGGTTGCCTGAAGCAATTAGAGCCGCTCCGAGCCCACCGTCAAGTTTTAATGACCCCCAACCAGCGAGATAAGAGTTCACTCAATGGCGTTGTTTAATTTAATAACTTGCTTTAAGTTGGCAACCCTGCTTTTGGACAGTCGGCGAGAGAATATTTGACACTTAACCTGGGGAATTTGACGAGGGACCCGAACCCTCTTGTAATATTCTGCGTTGCGTCATAATGACAGAGTTTCTTACGTTTTAATGATAAAGTGTGGTTATATAATTATGAAATGAACGCTTTGTTGGTTCGCTACGTATGCGGAGGTATTTGAACTTCCAGATCGAAAGGCAACAGTCCAAATAAATGAGCTACCGACAATTATAATAAACTTCATCATCAGTTCATTTAATGCTCTCACCAAGGGGCACGAGCTTACCCGTACGCGGGTGTATAGGCTTTAGTCATCCACGCGGGTCCAGTGCGGATTGGCCGACTGCACGCACAACATTTGAATCACTTCGTAGATTTACATAGAGTCGGATTTTGATATAGAAGTACAATACATTTATAAAACCACTTTTGAGGAAATATTATTTTTTGAAAATTTCTGGCACATATTGTAAAGCTTAGCTCCATTAACATTGCCCTATGACATTGAAAACACGTTAATGACATCTTTGTGTTCGTAGACATCACGTAGCATTCTGCTCCACTTGTAGCACTGCGTAGCATGTTGATTTAGCTACATATAGAAAAAGTTCGATTTGTAACTTAAATTGAAATTTTTATTATTATTTTGTTTATTTATTTGTTTTTCTTAAGCAAGTTCTTACAGGAATGCTGCAAAATATTGAACAGCGTTCGTTATTCATTTTAAATTCGTCTTGACTATTCAAGGCGAGTCAAAGTCTAAAGTAAACAAAAGTTGTCTCGGTTAATTAACGTCCAGATAAAAATATTGGTATTAAGTCTTTGTTCACTTTTTCTATTGCAGTCTAATGCTAAACATTAACATAACAAAATGCTTTTACAATGGTAATCAAATAATTATCAAAAGAAACTTTACATTAATGAATATATCATTAACGGATTTTAAGACCAATCTATTAGATGGCATGAAATACTAATTTGGTAGTATTGACTTCACTTATCATTATGTTTTAATGCCGCATGCATTATCTAGTGAATTTCTAAATTAATAATACACTTGTTTATCATATAATTAATAATAATAACAATTATATTTCCCAAATGATTTTTTTACTTTCCTATTGCCTTAAAGCAACGGTTTTTCACCCTCTGTGGGCACTGCGGTAGCACACGATTGCACCTCTGGTGAGACTAGGGCAAGTAAAAGCCGCAGGCTAACTCAAAGCAGGGTTGCCATTCAAATAAAAATATATTTTTTTATTTATTCTATGGCTTGATAGAGTAGCAGTGGATACGTTCGGTTGTCGATTGCACAAGTCGACCGATTGCATTCCGTCGTTGGACTTTTCTTTATAGGCCAAAATCGGAGACATAAATGATTAATTTCGTTCAATCAAATTGAATGAAACAAATGAAAATAGTCATTTTACTATCTTATTTTTGAGACTTGCAAATAAACACGTGCAATAACATAAGGATGTTGATAATGATGGAATGGTATATTACGCCATGGTTAAAGGAAACAGCTATCGCACTTTTTTTGTAATAAATAAAAAGGAATCTATATATATATACAGGTCCAAATTTACCAAATTTTATTGTATTTTTTTAAAAACAATATCAATCAATCGGTTATAAAACCATACAAATATCTGAATTGAAGCTCGCTACAGTCACAAAAAGTTGCCTTTGGTCAATGTGCTTTGGTGTTAGAATCAATGATATTCTGTATATATAAAGGTAGATACGCCACCCGTGCCTCAAAACCGAACCGCCAAAGAGAGTACAGTTTGTACTCTTTTGTTTAGGTAAATGTGTTCGAAATTAGAAATATGTGTATGTGTGCTGTCACTGCATTCAGAACACTTTTTCGATTGTTTTGTGAGCATATCACGAATCCATCTGGGGGCGCGGTAGTGGCCCCGCCAAGTCGAGTGCGAAGCAAACACTGCCGTACCATCCTTTAAAGGATCCATTTCGCCGCAATTACAGGCCCCAATTCGAGGACCTTTGGATAATACCAGAGCGCTGAAATTTTCGTCATCTAGTAAGATATAATAACATTCTAATCCAAAATTTCAAGTCTGTAGGTCATTTAGTCCCGACGTTAAGCGAATGCAAAGTTTCGCATTTTCGACAGATTGACACTCACTCACTCATGATCATCAAAATAGAACTAGTACTTCCCATTAACTCAGAGAGCTGAAATTCGGTACAGGGTTAGGGTTTAATGGCTACATAAAGGGAAAACTATAAAAACTTGGATAATCGAAGATCTGGAGCACCTGGTGACCCTGCTTAGATAATAAAAGTGCCCAGCCAAACTATAAGAGATCGACATACCGCCTTTAAACAACCTATATTGAACATGGTGGGCCGCTTCATGCAATGTCAAAAATAGGGGGGCACGGTAGTGCCCCCGCCAAGTCGAGCGTGCTAGACCAATACAAACAGACATGTTCATACACATAAATATTTGTTGGTACTGCCCGAGGATCGAACCCGGAACTCTTTCTTGGTGTAGTAGCCGAAGTCTCAACCTCAAAAGTGGGTGTAAACCCAATGGGTCGTCCAATATTCATTTCAAGTTTCTACAAAAAGAAGTGAAATCCCACCAAAAACATTCTGTAAAAAATCTAGCCAAGTCTCGATGGAGCTGCTTGATTATCTCTAAAAAGTAATGAAATCAAGACAAAGACGTGCCAAGTCTAAGGTTCCTTACTGCGATTACTTTATTATTATGGTTAATGTTGTATGACTTGGCCGTTGAACATTCTTTATACGTTACTGGCTTTATCAAGCCTACAATCGACGGGTTATTGATCCTTGCGCCTGGTTTTGTATCCTTGTGTTCTCTTTAACGGCCAAGTCACACAACATTAACCATAATAATAAAGTAATCGCAGTAAGGAGCCTTAGACTTGGCACGTGTTTGTCTTGATTTCATTACTTTTTTGAGATAATCAAGCAGCTCCATCGAGACTTGGCTAGATTTTTTACAGAATGTTTTTGGTGGGATACTTTTTACATCATTGGTTAGAATGAAAACAATCCCACAGCTGTCAGGGGGGAAAATCCACGTAAACATTTATCGGTCGTCTCAGAAATGGAACTCTCTAGAAATGAAACTGACACTTCCCTCCTTTTTATTTCCTAGCTGACAGCCAAATGACAGGTGTCCACTAACCGAAAAGCGCTTTAATGTTTTATGTTATATTTTTCGCGTCCATTTAAATATTTTATTTTCCTTATGATTTTTAACCGAAGAGTAAGTATAACGTTTTGTTTTTTCTGTAATTTAACTTTGAAACTGATTTTCACACACACAATCTAGCTTGGTATGGTTTAAGTTCGGCATTCTGTCCCAGGCTCTAGTTGAATATTGTTCTTCAGCAAGTGTTGAATCCTCAATACACGGTATATTTATGGCATTGAAATTCGTTATGATTCAGCCTCGAGTTAATAAATAAACGTCAATAATTAATTAAAACTTCAACTATTATGCGGTCATAAAAGAAATTGTTTATATTTAAAAGACATTTTTTTTTGCTTATGCCAGACGATTAATATATGGATTCTTATACTATTATTTTTAACTTGTCGCCATTCATCTAAGATTAAATATTTCAGGTCAGGTATCTGATATATCTCTTGTATTTCATAGCCATGGTCTGGTCTGGTACTAAATTCAGTTGACAATCATCTCAGCACACTGTCGGTGAGATGGCTGAATTAATGACGCTCCTGGGAAATTCAGATTATTAGGGCGACTAACCACTAACCAGTTACGATGTATTACTCTATATTGACCGTTAAAAACGTTGGTAATTTTGTATATATTCAAATATATTTATTAATTTATTTCCACACTAGTAAACATAACAGTTAGAGATAAAAGAAACATTACAAACAAAAATGCAACAGAAACACAGAAGACGCGTTCATTTAGTGGACGCCAAACTGGTGAGACCCTGTATCTTGGAGATCCTGAGTACGCTATTTATTGTAAGAGTGTAAGTATAAACAAACAAAAAGAATACGCATATAAATGTAAAATAATTAAAATTTAACAAAAAAAATCGGAATGCAAGAAACAGCATTCTTATGGTATAGTTGAAAGGCCATAAGCGGCCACTAGTAAGAATCCCCTCTAAAAAAAGGATCTAAGCCCACCTTTTCTGCTAAGTGATAATGGCGCATCCTTCCGAATGGCGGACTAAGCTTGCAAATGTACATGGGCGGCGGTGCATTTACCATCAGATAAACTGTTGGCTCGTTTGCCTGCTATAGCATAAAAAAAGCTCTGCATAATTATATTTTATGGGTGCAGAAATAATATTATTTTGGCTGTCCAGTTTAGAAATTAACCTTTCATATTCGTTCGTCTCAATATCTTGAACATATATTAAATTATCTTCTTTAATTATATTAAATTATCTTATCATAAGAAACCAAGTTTGTATCTAAAATGCGTCCCTAAAACTGAGACGTAATAGAAGTAAAAAGAAACTCATTTACTGCCTGTCCACATCCCTATTATTGTAAAGCTCTTTGTTTTGAAAATAAAACATACGAATTGAAGCCTATCGACCGAGTACAGACCCTAATAAAATTTTCAACTGTTTTAATTCTGGAAAATGGAACAATACACATTCTACAGCGGGCTCGTCCTACCCCATTGTTCAGCCGAATACCCAGTTGCTCATTCGTATTGTAACACATCAGCATTAATATTTGGCATGCTCATCTCAAGCATGACACAGGCTGAAACAAGTTGGCAGCAACAGCGTGGCCCAAATACGCGACCTCTCATTGGCTGCATTCCATGTTTGAAAACAATAAATTAAATATTGCACTCCATACGATGCATCTTTAAAATTGCATTTGGCATTTTAAATGTTTAATAGGCTTTTTATTTAACGCAATACAATAATGGCAACGGTTTATAAGTTTATGGCTTTTGAAAAGAAAATCGTCGCTTGGATGAATTTTGACAATTCATAATCAATGCACAGAGATGATTTAGAATTAATCTAATAATGAACCATTTCACTTCTTTATATAATATGCAAAGTAGTGAAACGCACTTAGAGCGGAAGGTCGAAGGGTTCCGAATACGGCTGTCAATGGAGTAGGTCTTCTTTCGCTTTAGCGGATAGAAATCATCAGATAAAGCATCGGAAAACATGTCAGGTAGAAGCCCTAGCAGCTAGCAGTGCCCTGAAAAAAAATACAACACCGGCAGCGTGTTGTAGGCACACTAGTGAAAAGTATACCATACCATAAGAGATATTTATAATATATTTTAAGAGAACATGTCAGACAAACAGCACTGCTGTGCCAAATATTGATGTGACCTATATATGGGTAAGGACAACAAACGGATAGCCGACGAGAACTAGATACCAATAATAAAAACTTAATTAAGAATCTCCAATAAAACCCGGAACTCTGATCGCGATCCGTATATTCCTTTGTTCGGAAGCTTCCCGTAAACAAAAGTTTTCAGCGTACAGGTTTATCTGTGTTCGGACTTTTTTCGGGTTCGTTAAGGTGCTTGTTGCTTAACGTGTTCAAGGAAGTTACCGATAGTATACGAGAGCTCATAATATTACAATAATTATATCCAGTAATTAATCACTGCTTGTTTTAAACAAAAGATAGTAATAGTAAAATCATTTCATAAGACTATATACTTTCATATTACTTCGCCTTTTCTGATACAAAAATGCAAACGTATCGTTACATGTTAACGTATCATTATTGTGTCATAATAATTATACTGTTTTAAGAGATGGTGGTAACCCACTAATAAACTAAATATTTTTTAATAATAGAGTACCTCACTATAGATACAGTCAGCAACAGACGTGGCTGAAATAAAAATACACCAATTCACCAAATATATTCTAACAATTAATAAATGTAAACCTACATCCTTTTTTGAATGGATCAATTATAAAATAATATTCTAGTCCGTAACTACTTACGGCGCTGACTGTACACTTTTCGTGTGTGACACCTAAGTTTTCCCATTAAAAGTTGCGCCCACCTGAAAATCCTTCACGTTCGTAATAATACCGTGCGTTTGTTTGACAATGGAAGGTACTTTCAAGGAGCATACTTCATCAAATAGTTGAGAAACGGTTCGCGAAGGATGTGTGATATTCATAGAACTTATTTAATCAGTTTGTGCAGTTCAAATTGGCGTCATACGAAATGTTTTGCGGATTTTTTTTTAGTGTGGTAGTGGTGCGCTTCAGCACGTATGTATAATTATAGAGAGGTGACTAATTCTGGAGTGACTATTGTTTCTTATGGGTACAAAAGAAAGGCAACCTGCAGACTCCGTGGAAAAATCACTAGTAAAGCGAAGATGAGGATATTGGAGCTCCGGAAAGAGGAAGTAAGAAAACGAGCAACAATTGTCTCTAAAATGTGTAATGTGATTGATGTTAAAAAGTGAAGCCATCCAAATAATAAATTCATTAATAATTCAGCATGACACTTCGTTTGTTCAGGCCGAATCGGTAATAATTAATTCCAATCATGTTGTTCTACATTGTGGGAAAGGTGTCCATCAAATAATTATCTATGCCGAAGAACAATTGGATTGAAATCCAAATTATAATTTGAAATTTGACGAACATTTCCAAAGACAATAGAATCGATAATCTTGATGGGACGTTTTACAGAGTTAAACAATATAGAATTTATTTTTCATGAAATAGGTTAAAATACAATTAGGCAGTGAGTGATAAATATAAATATTCACACAGCGCCATCTAGCCCCAAGTTAAGCGTGAAGCCTGTATTATGGGTACTAAACAACGGATAAACATACTTGTGTATATTGTTTTGTAAATACATACATATTATACATAGAAAACAACCAGACTATTACAGACACGTTCATGCACACAAATGTTTGTACTGCCCGGGGATTGAACTCAAACCCTTGATGTAGCAACCGACGTCTCGACCATTGCAACACATGGGTCGTCAACTGATGGAAGTGGTGACGGTAGCCTAGTACACCAGTAATCCCAAATATGGAACTACAATACAGTTTTTAATAAGTCACTTTGGCTTGATTTGTTAAGTAACATAAAGATCCTCAATACCGATGTTAAGTCGAAGTATCCAGTTATTTTACTGAATGTAAACACAGGGCCATTACTATTAACAGCATGAAATGGAGTGAGAAAGAAAACTTATTGTTAAGGAACTTGTTTTCAAAGAGACAACAACACAAATGCCCTAAATAATAATAAACATTAAAAATTCGAACCGTCTAAGATTCCCAACGTGCACACAAACTGCACTAAGAAGGCGCCATTGTTTATATTCAAAAATATCCAAAACAACAAACCTTTACATATAAAACTTTCGCATCCACTGAGCGCAGTTTCACATAACTTTTATTCGACTACTTTATTCTTGACTTTACAAGAGAATATTCCGCGCTGGCACTCTCATATGTAGTTACTTCTAGTGAATACATTTTCTAGTTAAGCAACGAGTTTGCAGTCAACATACCGAATTTAATTACAACGTGTGCTGTTAGAAAATGGCATTAATTGAATGCACAGAGTCCGTGTGAATCCAGTTATGGTAATATCATAAAGTGCTAGGTCCTGGGTCTTTGAGAAAGCTAAATGGCAAGTGCTGAGTGCGCAAGGCTTACTTTCAGCTTTGTGTTACTTAGCGTCTTGGGTCAGAGTATGTTTATATGCTAAACAGAGAGACGGCTACAAAGACCTTTGTTCATCGGTTTTATTTGAAAAAAGCTTTTAGGAAATTTGACATTATATCTATTACTAGCTTTTGCCCGCGGCTTCGCTCGCATTAAATTCGGGATAACACGGTACTTGCATTCACTATACATACGATTTCCCCTCCCTCCAACTTTGAAGGTTTCGGGGTAAATTTCAGAATTTTTTTTAGCAAAAAATATGTTATAGTGAGCTAACCTTAAAAGATAGACATATGCTGTCGCGGACTTTTTTGTAGACCATTAAAAGCAGAACAATACTCTCATACATTACTTTTGTGTAACTTTAACCGTTTACGCAGCGTACGCAGCGGAAGCTCCATGTACGAAAAAATACCCCCGATTTTGAAACATTCTTCATTGCTGCTCCGCTTCTATTACTCGTAGCGTGATGATATATAGCCTATAGCCTTCCTCGATAAATAAGCTATCTAACACTGAAAGAATTTTTCAAATCGAACCAGTAGTTCCTGAGATTAGCGCGTTCAAACAAACAAACTCTTCAGCTTTATATATATTAGTATAGATTATTATAAGCAATTCACTTTTCTTTATAATTAATATAGTTCGTGCAGGAATTAGCAATGTTATATTTAATTTCATTCTGGCCGTATCAAACGTATGTTTGCTTAGGTAAAAATAGTGTATTATTATTTGACAAGGCTTTTTGGATATTTTCTCTTGCAGAAGTTTGTTGATTCCTGATCGTATCTCGATATTCACAGGTCAGTGAGATTTTAAGTATCGAAGTGAGGTTAGCATCCATTATAGAATATTATCAATCAACCATAACGTTCCGCTGCCTTTCAGCAACACACAGAAAATGTGTATTCGTATAAGAACTTTAAGCGGTGTCTAAAATTCGTATTTTACAGAAATTTTGGGCGCGGACTGATCGCGAATGGGCGAAGTTGTCTGTAGCTTTAGTCATCATGCGGGCCTAGTGTGGATTGGTCGACTTTCCGCACAATTCTTGAATCTCTTCGCAGACATGCGTAGAAAGAGAAGGGCATAAAGGGCAGGCACGCTGTTTTCCTTTGCCGTAAGAGCGTTGGATAAACGTATAATGAATTTCGAAAATACATTGTTACGTAGCGGCATTTGAACCTGCACCCTCCAGATCTGAAGGCAACAACAATGAGCCTCTGACGCTGTTCTTTGTTCTTACTTCAAGATTTGATAATTTGTGGTTCTGAATGTCGAGGAAGCACGAGTACCTAGGTCATTAATTAATCAAATTCAAAAGATAAATAATCCATTGCCATATATTTTTTTTCAATATTTTTAAGTATATACTTATTATATTATTATAACAAATTACTGTAAGTAAATAAAATATGCCTAATAGGGTCACTGTTGTATGAATGTTTTCCCTAATGACTTTCATACGAAAGACTTTTGTTGCACAAATAAAGTTTTTGATTTGAATAAGTATAAGTCGAAATGCAATTACTATGCTGCTCAGAGTTCACCTGCAGTCGCAACTTTCCGCTCAATCGCAACCTTGACTCGCTAGATTGGAAGCGACGGGAAAGTTCATTTTGTGATCACCCTCGAATGAGTGCTGAATCTCGATTGAGGTTTCTGTGAAAGGAGCAACCTTATTTTACTTTGAAACTTACTCGTACAGTGGGAGATTAGATATATTTATAGTCAAACATAGGTTTAAAAATGTTATTTGCAAAATTTGCATACTTATGTTTCACTAACGTGTAAATAATTGCACACTTTTGAATATTTCGTTTTGCAATTCTAGGATCCTTAATAGCTTAGAATAGAAATATTTAAACAGATATATACGTCTGTATCTAAGGTTGGATCTAATAATGTAATAGTTCAAAAAGAGAAATTATCCATGGATAGGAAATAACGCTGCTCTTCAAATTTTATATTTATTACACAAAGATCCGCACAGTTTCTTGTTTTCACTATTAATAGTATCTGTGGACAACAGATCAAAGACATTATTATTATAGTAACGAACCTCTTCATTGGATCTAAAATCATTAACATTTTTTCATAGTCATCGGTTTATCAACCCTCTGTAAGGCAGAATGGTTCTCGCACAATATAGCTATGGAGAGATTGAGCCATTATCCATTATTAATAAGCATCTATAGGTGTTCAATGTAATCGTCCTAAGATTGTAGTCGGCACGGGTCATCGTTATTTTTAAAGTTAGGTAATTCAGCCAACAATACCCTCCTTAACTGTGGAAAATCGAACGGTAACTTTCACTGTTCGATCTTCCCATGGGAATCGAACCCACGACCCTTAGATTACACAGCAATCTAAACCATTGCTCCTTTCACAAGACCACGGAAGCTGTTATGTATACACAAACAAATATTTCTTTCTCTTTTTTTTAAATACATATTAAACTTTTAAGTACTATCTAATAAATCGAATTTTCAAAAACAGTGGTACTAGAGACTCGTACAAATTTCTAGACGGTCGAAATTTTAATTAGAAATGCACTTACTACAGCTGTAAAGACTTGCTGTGAAGTCGGAGTTTTGCAATATTGCAGCAAAAAGCGAATTAAACGGACGTTGCCATTCTACTTCGTAAATGTACATTTTTGCGATTATAAAAGCCCGAGTACTTACGACATAAAAATTAATTCGATACAGGAAAGTTCATTTTCGAAACATAATATGTACTAACAATGCTAAAAATTAAAAGATATAGGATATAGTGTTCACCAAAACATTATTTTTGGGTTCAAAGTCCACAGTGTTACAGATTATAACGTGTGCTTGCGGAAATTATACGGACTCATCAAGTGTTGTGTTACAATGTATAATTTGAATTATTTAGTGAGTGTGTAAGTATTATTAGTGTTGTGTGCAATTAATAAAGTGTGCTACCGTGTTTTCTTTGTTTGTCAATAATTTATCGAGAACCCCCAGCTCTTAAAAATAGTAATGCTGTATGTATAAGCATCATTACAGAATTACTGTTTTAAGAGACAGCGGTAAGTTCCGGGAACGTCGTGCGCACCAGTTAACAAATGGCGCACCGATGCATCAGTTGCAGTGCTCCGTCAACTCAGTTTCGACTGCACGTAAAATAGTTTTATTTGACTGCAACTTTTTAATTTCGCTGCGAGTTTCGAGCTCGCAATATGCGGTGTTACAACTGTTATGGGTTTCAACGGTGGCGCATGGTTTTTAAATTGATTTCGGAGTGCCTCGAATATTCTCTGTGAGCATTCAACTGCAGATTGTGTTTTTTTTCTGTTCACTATCTATTCGCAATACAATACGAGAGAAATCGAACGGTTTTTGTAATTATTTTAGTGCAGCCCCGCGACGTGTTGAGTATGCTGGGTTAGTAAACAAAAAATGACAAAAGGCTCGGTACAATTTGATATATTGTATTGTATTGCATGTATCCACAGATTTCCCAATACAGGAGATGGGGCAAGCCGCGTTTTTAAGTGCGACAAATGTAAGCTCAACGAGCATACACTGGCTGCCAGTTTACGCTCTGTGAGACGAGTCAAGACGCACGAATATTAGAAGAAATTACCGTTTTTTCCCAAAATGCCATCCTGTGCAATTGTAACATGCATCATCGCAATGAATCAGTTAATTTACCAAGAAATATAATAACTTTTCACAGGTAAGAACCGAAAAGAAATTGCGACACTAGGACTGCCTATAAACTTGGCGGCTTGTCCAGTCTCATTGTATATTCGGATGTCTGTGCATGTATCTATAGTACTTTAATATTTAAGTACTTTTACCGTTGATTTTATGATAGTAAAAATATCGCGCTTATTCATTATATCAATAAAAAAATAGATAAAGTTTATGGGTAGGCTCGTGCCCCTCGGTGAGGACGCTTCATGAGCTGATATTGATTATTATGATAGTAATATAAAAGCAACAACGTTTTCAATAAATACATTATTCTATGTTGAAATAAATTCAGAAAACTCGCGTTCTGCAAAACAATACATGCAAGACAATTGTATGTTGTCATATTGTACGAATGTGCACAGTATGTGGAGATTGTGATTGTAATTTACATCCACAATGCAAAGCTAAATTGGATTGGGCGATCGTTCCGAATGCCGGTTTACATAATATAATGTTTTTCACATACATATGTAAAAGGAGAAATCAAAGGGTTTAGTATCATAAAATGTAGTACTATATGGTCTTATTTATTTCAAATAAGCAAAAAATAACTAACTTCAATAAGGTAATGACCATTTTGTCTAGGTACTTTTGCAACAATGGTAGAGTGTATTATGCTGAACAAAGGCCTCTTCGAAAGACTACCATTCTGTATTTATTGAGCGATTTTGGGAAATAAATAAATATCCACTGACATACACACATCGTCACCTATCCCTAAACAAAGCATTACTCTGTAAAATCGTTTCTAAACAACGGATAAACGTACTTATCACTTTACCTTACTCGAACCTGAAACTTACAAACAAACATGTTCATGCACACAAAAGTTCGTACTGCCCGGGATCGAACCCGGAACCCTTAGTGTAGTAGCCGACGTCTCAACCATCACATAAATTGGGTTGTCAAATATTTAAAATCTTCACAGATTCAATAAAATCCTTCATGAAGTTAGCCTTTTGTTCAATTACAAAATATTATCTAAGTAAACCAAACCAGTGTCTTCAAATTTACGTACTTTATAACATCCTATCAGCAGACCCATCATAAACGGGAGAGTGTAATGTAAGGCAAACACACGCTCCCTGTTAATTACTCGAGCTAAACTCATTTACAACTTGTGTTTGGTCTCGCGTCAACTAAACAGTACTTTAGATGATAAACAATCATTGCCAAGAGTTTTGGCGTGGCTATGAATTCGGTTTAGATTCGCTATCTCGCTTTATTAGCGGTTGCCTCACGAAGACTAACACAAATTTAGTGGGAACTGACAAAATCCATCCATCTCTGTCAGTCGGGGAACTTATGAAAACATGCGAAAACTATGGTACCTAGTAAAAGCTCGTTGTGTTTTGGTTTTAACCACAGACATCCGAATATACAATTAGACTGGACAAGCCGCCAAGTTTATAGGCAGTCCCAGTGTCGCAATTTCTTTTCGGTTCTTACCTGTGAAACGTTATTATATTTCTTGGTAAATTAACAGTAAACTGGCAGCCAGTGTATGCTCGTTGAGCTTACATTTGTCGCACTTAAAAACGCGGCTTGCCCCATCTCCTGTATTGGGAAATCTGTGGTTTCAACTCGAACTTTAAGTGCGTCGATAATAAAGTCGTTGTTAGGTCAAATTTTAACAACAATTTTTTTGTAACAATAGTGTGTTTCTTAGGGTCTTTAAATAATAAATAAATGAATAAGTATAATAATAAAAGTTTTAGGTATTTGATACACTACAATACACACCACGATCTTCAGTTCTATCGACTAAGCCTAGGCATAGGCTGCATTTTCTAGATGGATAGACAAAATTGCAACTATGATCTACAATAGGTAAAAGTGAGAAAATGTAACGTAAATTCATCGTTCCTAGTCCCTCATATTTTTATTATTTTGTCGAAGATACATAGTTAGAATATTCTTTATTGTACAATTCCAAGTCATGTAACAATTTAGAGTACTATATAATGTAATATGTATATATAAATACTATATAATGAAACATAAAAAGTACAAATTGCGGCCTTATTGCTAATAAACAATCATATGGGTATATAAATATATATTTTTTCTGTAATATTACCTGTATATTGGCGATTGCTACGCAATGAATAAAATCAATCTTACGAAATATCCTTATGTTCCTGAGGGCATACTGAACTTTTTGACATTTTATTTATATTGTGCGGCTAATCATATCTAAACCAAATAACCGACAATAAAACATTACGATACAGTTAAGATATTCCAAAAATTCAAACTTAAATGTATGACCTTAAATTGGTTTCAAACCGTAACCCACTGGGCCGTCACAATGTAGTAATGCAAATTCAAAGCCAAATTAATTTCCAACGAAAGATCTGTTCCCTTTCATCTCGGCTGACCTCAAAGAGCGCCAACAATCATTGTTTGCAATAACTCCGCTTTTGTACTTATGCTTTGGAACTTTTTGCTCACGTATATAGGCGATGCGGGCTTTTAAATTTAAAATAAACCAACATGTCCCAAAGCCTATTCTGTAAACATATAATAAAGGAGTTTTAGTTGTATTTTTTTTGCATATTGGTAAACAACTTATTGAATTAAAGCAACTTAGTAAGCTCGCATCAGGTTTCAGAATCGAGTCTGCGTCAACAAAATTAAGAAAACTTGTAGTTCCAATCCGTTCTAGGGGATACGTTGAAGCCAATATCTATCTTGATATTCCTGTTGCTGTTTTCATCAGGTTGAAGTCGTCGGATCATTGAGCCCGGTTCTCCACTTCTGCCATGGGTGACTGGACCACCACCACTCAGCTTCCACACACCTTATCATACGGATTAATTTTCGGTTTTATTTCGAAGAGATATCACGAGAACAGCTTGCCCCCATTGCCCGCTGAGCGACTTCAGTCAATGTCCATGTCTCAAATGCGTATGTTAGTAAGGGTAGGGCGCATTTAACAAATACTTTTCGTCTCTAGCTCTGCGGTGATTTTGCAATACACAACATCAGCTCGTTCGCCTATATGCAATAAATAAATTGTTTTGCTAATGTCAAAGATCATTTAAAATCTCTGTTAATTTAAAAATAAAACCTAATTATGACAGACCACGATGAAACCCGAAACCTGTCAACCGAACATTGAATTCTCATTCATTGCATTTATATTTTGTATGATACTCATATATTCAGACGAATATGCCATACAGAGCTATTTCGTATGCATGCGGTGTGTCAAAGAGACTTACTGCAGTTCCGTTTGATTGCGTGTTTGATTAGCTTATGGAAGGTTCGCAGCTTGTTACTGGCATAGCATGAATATGATGGGTGACTGCACCGTACTGATGTCTTTATGAGATCAAGAATAATGGATATTTTTAAGACATTAAGTTGACAGGACGATCAGTACGCTCATCTGGTGGTAATTGAAACGCCGGACCATGACAGATTCAATGTATTAATAACAGTAGGCAGTCATTATTTCCCGTCAACACTACCCTGTACCAGTCATCCCAGACGTTAGATATTAGGTATCTTATACCCGGTAACTTTACTAGCCACCTAGGTTGACCGGGTACTACAAATTCATCTCTTTCCAGCTACAGTGCCCTCATCCCGAAACCCAAAAGTGCATAACAGTCTGTTTCACGGGCCGATATCTGGCACTGCGGTGGTACCTACCTAGACGACTCAGTGCCGAGTCTACCACCTAGTACACCTTTTTCTCTCTCCGTAATCTAAGGTCAGCAATGGACTAGTCGATACTTTGGAGTTGCGAATGTCCACAGGTATCATACTTATCATCAGGTAAACTATCATCTCGTAACGTATGAAAAAACATGTTTTACTTTACACGGTGTTAGTTATATGCGTTAAATTATTCTGAAATTTTAATTGCTTGTGACACTCGAATAGTGTTCACATGTTACTGAATGTCCTTGACATGATACTAACGTACATTAACAAAATACCTTATAAATTCATAACTTGACTACTACTATTTGACCTCCTCCTAGTGCCTAACCTGGATCCGCCCTTGCCCTTTGTAGGGGTAATAAGGATAGATTAACATTTGCACTGAGTTGTGAAGTTCGACTATTTTGTACTCATGTTGCGATGGGAGAGTAAAAAAAGACATGTGAAAAAAGAGCTTGATATTTTATTATAGCCTTTCACCATCATGCTGGTGCGTGTTGGCAGTTGACCAGTCTCGTCTATAGACTGGTACACGGAAGGTGGGTGGTAGGATCCCCAATCAACCGCTGCCTTCGTTAATAGTTTTAAAAATCTCAGAGAAAAACAAATCCACTTAGTGTTTCGCAACTACTTAGCTGCATTCTGAACTCGAGCAAGACCAATACGTCCACGCTAGTTCCAACTTAAATAGAATTACAGGTCCTTAAGTATCCACTTTAGTACTAACAACGCGGTAACTAGTTCGACGTTCACTGCTTTACGACGTTTACTTTACTTCTATATTTCTGATAACAGATATATGATTGTGAATAACATGTGAAACATATTTTAATTCGTATGCATGTAATACTTTTCGTAATTAATAATGAATTGTTTTTACACCATGAGAAATATGTATATCAAATGGTTCAATATATTAAATTTAAATTAATTCATTTGTTTCGTCATCAGCTCATTGAACGTTCCCATCGAGGGGCACGAGCCTACCCGTAACAGTATTTTGGGCTTAGTCGTCCACGCGGGCCCAGTGCAGATTGGCCGACTTCACGCAAAACCTTTGAATTTCTTCGAAGGCGTTCGCAGGTTTCCTCACGATGTTTTCCTTCACCATTTATTATGTTTAATTACTATTTGAATTTAATTTAATATAATGTATTTACTATTATGATGTGCCTATTTAATAAAACGATTACATCTCTATTACTAAGACACATTTTACAGGTTTATAATATCTTACATTAACCAAAAAACTGCCTTTAATTGCTACCTAAAACATAAAAACCCTTTTGTACAGTAAGATTCACGAAAGATGTCCACAAATAGCAGTCTTTTGCGCTAGGTGTAGAATATTTTATTGATAGAGAAACAATAGAATTATGAAAATATTGAAAAATACATGAGCGTAAACAAAATGCAAGAATTTCCACTGCCGCCGGCACCGCACCTCCGAAGACATTAGAAATTATACTTCAGCGCAGTGGACATCTTTCGAGAATCGTACTATACCTAAAACGTTATTTGTCTAATGCATTACTTTACCACATATTATCCCGGGATAATCCACTTTTGAGTAAGGTCCGTTACCCATAGGAAAAAACTTCTCTTGGCCAACATGGTCAACGTGTTGAAGATAGGAGTACCTTAAATGGCCATGGTATTGCGGATGCCAAACAACCCCCCTTCGGGTTCGAAGCCCCTTTGGGAACAGAAAGGCACCATTACAAGTCAACTAAAAGCCCGTACACAGCAGTTTGTTTAAGAAGATAGATAACTTTGTTTACCTTATCCTAGATTATTTGTAGATTTGTAGTTCCCTTTTAGTTTTGTGACGAATCACTCGGTGTCGCGAACGAGCAAGACATTCTGGCACCGTTATTGTATTAGATAACTTTATTATTTTTTTCATGGGAGTTATTTATTATTAAGATGCATTACTTTACCACTCCTAGTAAGGGAAAAGTCGTTTATCGGTTTTATATTGAATTCGCTAGTATCAGTTAATGATTTCATAAAAGCTTGAGGAATAACTGCTTTTTAGACGTTTTCGGAAAACAACCACATTAAGAAAAATATTGATGTGGTTGCCGGAATTTATTAATAATACTGAAAATGTTTATAATATAATCTCTTTAAATCCTATCCTGTTGTGCTTAACACACAAAAAGTAACAAACTAAAAACACTTCACAAGAAAATAGTACTAATTTATAAAAGTGATTAATAAATATATATACAATAATGTTCAGTTAAAATCTGAAAGAGCTTCAGTGTTTTACCGCCAAACTGTGTTGCTTTCACTTGGACCGCAAGCAGATAAACTTGGCTTCGGCAATCAAGAAAAACATACATCAGTAGGTAAGGCAGACTGACGAGCAATCTCGTCAGTCAGAATTTTAGAGAGAACAGTAAGCGTGTGGGAGTGTCTGTTTGTAATATTAAAGAAAAATGTATAAGTATGTTTATCCGTAGGATTATTTATCCGTAGGACGAGATTGCTCGTCAGTCTGCTTTACCTACTGGCGTATGTTTAGTACCCATAATACGGGCTTCACGCTTAACTTGGGGCTAGATGGCGCTGTGTGAATGTCAGTGGGTCAATTTATTTCATTATTTATTATACATAAAACAGAACAGATAGAACTAAACATGGGCCT
The DNA here is from genome assembly GCA_019425675.1 of Leucinodes orbonalis. Lineage (NCBI taxonomy): Eukaryota > Metazoa > Arthropoda > Insecta > Lepidoptera > Crambidae > Leucinodes > Leucinodes orbonalis. The sequence continues at coordinate 133,668 of PQWD01002660.1, forward strand.
GCCCCATTCTGTATCAGATATCCCGGTCTAACGTTTTCCTCAACTAGTCACCATCAGCGACCTTTCGTAAGTGTGCATATTAATAACCAATTTGACACAACAGCAACACACTTCCTCATGTCCGCGTATAATGTGATCACAAAAAAACGTGTTAACAAATGGACGTGTCGGGATAGCATCTGATTAAAAGTTAGCTCCAACTTTTTCCGGGGAAAGTTGCGAGCGCCGACGAAGCTCTGACTCCGAGCTCGTTCCATTATACTGCGATAATTTGTTGAATGTAGCAAAATTAAAATCAGTTATATCCGCTAAGGTTTTGATACCGACTTTAATTTCAATTTCGAAAACCTTTATCTAGTTTGATCCCTTTGGTGTTGACGATCAATTTGGTGTTGCGGTTGAGACGTCGGCTGCAACACCAAGGGTTCCGGGTTCGATCCCCGGGCAGTACAAATATTTGTGTGCATGAACATGTCTGTTTGTAATGGTCTGGGTGTTTTCTATGTATATATGTATGTAACAAAAAAAATATATATCAGGTGAGACGGCGGTCAAATGTCTGCCTATAGATGATAAAAAAAGTAGTTTATTCGTTGCTTAGTATTCATAATACAGGCTTCACGCTTAACTTAGGGCTAGATGGCGCTGTATGAATGTCAGTGGATATATATTTATATTTGTTTAATTTTAGTACAAAAATGCGTTATAATTAAGGCATTTCTAACAATATTCACTTATTATTTTTGTTATGGAGAACGTTTTTAGCATATCATCAAATCCTGAAGTATATAATTATACAGAAAAATCGCCATTTCAAAAAGTATTGATGGCTATATTTTAGTCCAAACTATGCCTAAATTAGTTTAATATCGGCCACCGAACGTGTGTCCATATAAAACTATGAAAATCTTAAAATTACAAGTTTAAAGCCATTTACTAAACCTAAAGTTTGCCGCTAATTTTAGTACAGTACAATTTAGTACAATAATAGTAATCTTAATGTATACTCAAAAGACACTTCAAACAACACTCAAGCAACAGAAAAACCTTGGTTTTAATTTCGAGTACAGCGCAAAACTTCTCTGCAAAGTGAAGTTAAACCACTACAGTTTTTCAACCCAATCCTCCATGGAAAGTTCTCGAAACTTGGGAAAATATGAAAACGATTCGGCAAGTGGCGCCTTAGTGTCATTTAGCAAAGTTGTTTCCACGAGGCCTCTGGCTTATGCCAGACTCACTCAGACTTAGCCTGAGTGCCATTACGCTAAGAAAGGTTGTTGCTGCCATTTAAATAGTCAAAGTCAAAATCCATTAGTTTAATTAAAGCTTAACAATAGACACTCATTGTTGAGCCTAAATTTAATTTTGATAATTGATAAAAGGCCTTATAAGAATGAAAAGCCCAAGAAAATTAAAAACTAATAGTATTATTTAAACAAACATAAAGAATATTTTCATGAACGCAGACGTATAACGTTAATTTAAATCGTTTTGCCTGCCTCTTTCATCAAAATGTTTGTAATTTTATAAACCCGAGCACCCAAAATTTGCATTAGTGAAATTATGTATTTCGTATACATAATTTCACTAATGCAAATTTTGGGTGAATACAAGAAACTCATATGATTTACTGGAAATATTGCTACAGCGATGAAGAATTTCCTTACTACTTAGTACATCTCGTTCACCATATTAAGAAAAGCAGTTGTGTCATTCTGGTTTTCTTTGTTTTTTTAGTTAAGTGCCCTCGACCGGTTGAACGCCAGTTGCGAAGTGCCATAAGCTTAAGTACGCTCGTATTGTACCCGGTTCAGTGCTTTTAAACTTATAACTTATGTTTAGTCACTTATAAAGTTAGAGCAGACTAGTTCTCGAGTGGAGACCGCGTCTTGGCAAGCGTAGCGTAGGACGCCCTCCTGCCCGACGGACCGACGACTTGCGAAAGGTCGCTGGTGGAGGCTGGATCAGAAAAGCGGAGGACCGGGATATCTGGCGCAAAATGGGGGAGGCCTTTGTCCAGCAGTGGACTGCGATAGGTTGAATAGGATAGAATATGAAAGTGCACACTTATATTAACTCGTCTATTTAAAATGTTCATGAATTATAAGCCTACATCTCACTTTTCAGGTATCTTTTCTGTCCACTATCATTTTATCTCATTTTAATCTACGCTAAAGCATTTATATATATATAGAGCGTTGGTGGTCCATTAGTGTGGACTGTTGCCTTCCAATCTGCAGGGTGCAGGATCAAATCCCACCGCGCACCAATGACTTTTCAAATTTCGAAATTATGTGTACGTCCATCTGACGGTCTTACGCTGAAGGAAGACATCGTGTGTGAGGCAACCTGCGCACGCATACGAAGATATTCAAAAGACATGCGTAAAGTTGCCCAATCCACACTGGGTCCAGTGCGGATTGGCCGACTTTACAGGCCTTTGTACCCTTTACGGGTAGGCTTGTACTCTTCGATGGGGACGTTTAATGAGCTGATGATGATAATGATAATATTTATAAATGTTTTTGCAGACATCTGTGATGTCGAGGTCTAATGATTCAGTCAGGCAGTAAAATTATTATTTATGAATAAACTTTAACCACATATTACATTGCTTGGTCATCAGTTTAAGACTATGACGCAGTGGATCTAAGTAAATATGGTCTTAAACCTACGCTTTGGTAAAAGGCTTAGTATCTTATATCATAATCACTATTCCACTTTCATATGTCCACTGCCGACCGAAGGCCTCTCCTAATTATTTCCAACCGGACCAATCCCTAGAAGTTGACATACATCTGTTACCCGTAGTCTTAACCAGTTCATCGCTTCGTCTAGTTGGATGTCGGCCTATGCTTTATTGATTCCTTAATATTATTTAACCCTGTCACGATTCTTTTTTTAATTATAATCACATATAGTGAACATAAAAGTACTATTACATTACATTCTATATACATTAAATGTAATAGTATAGGAGTTGGCCGACCCGCAGCGGCCGGCCATAAGGTGGCGGGTAGCAGGATGTCAACGGCAAGGGGTCGGTCCGCTTGGAAATCATTAGGGATGACCTTCGTTCAGCAGTGGACATTTTAGGCTGTAATGATGATGATGAAATATAATGTTATAAAGTGTTTTAGCAATCATTAAAACTTAGTTGAGTATCAATGCAGCTGATGTAACGACCAAAAAGTTACCATGGTGCTAAAACCAACTTTTATGATCCCAGAGGGAACTCATCCTGAGTATATTACGGTAACAGACGTGTCTTAATCAACGAAGCGATAGGAATTGAGAGGGTCATTATTGAAATGGCTTCAGCTGAGCCGTCAGGACATTACACTAAAGAGCTTCGTTACGATAACGAAATCCCTCTTTCAGATATATACCATTTGATTTCCTTACTCATTTACATTTTGGAGAAGTCCTTTCGATAAATATATGCAGCGGTATATGACTTACATCATGATCCTTGAAAAAATGATCGTGGTATGAGTGAAATATATATCCACTGATATTCACACAACGCCATCTAGCCCCAAGTTCAACGTGAAGCTTGTATTGCGGGTACTAAACATACTTATATACATATTTTTTGTAAATACATACATATTATAGTTAGAAAACATCTGAAACAATACTAACAGACAAGTACACAAATGTTGATAAGGCCTGGGTATCGAACCCGGAACCCTTTGTATAAGAGCCCACATCTCAACCATTTACACCATATGGGTCGTCTATCATTAAATTAACATGATTGGATTGTACAAGTAAAGAATTGTCCTAAGAGAATAAAATATATGTCGGGCGATGAACACGCGCAAAGTTACGTAGATGTCCCGACGGTATGGGCACCAGAAGTAATTCAGAAACTTTCGACGGACTTTTAAAACTTCAAGTGGATAGAGAGCGCGATACACGCTTGATATATAGGAAATTTTTTCTTTAAGGTTAACAACAAAAACATGGTCATAATAGCAACATTTTACTGCAGATGTTAGTTATTAAAAAATTTTTAAAAATTATACGGGCATTTTCAATGTTTGACATTTAACATATTCTAATATTAATGAGTACAGAATTAATGTTCAAACGCTTTCCAGGGAACCTATGTAAAACTACCAGATTCACTATTTCTTTTGACCATTTTCTAGAAGACTAACGCCTGTAGGTATACGTCATTATAATAAGAAGTCTATGGGTACGAGTATGAAATATTCTCCGCGAATTACAAAAATGTTACGGTGGCAACTTCATTTGACGTTAATAAGCGCCTCTCTCCCTAGAGTTTAAATAGAATAAATGATTTCAAATTTAATATTGAATTTGGAGTGCCAGTAACCTGTCTGACAAGTAAAAATTATGGCGCAATCATCTTATAAGCAAACAGTGGGTAGGGCACAGTATGTAGAACCGATATGGCCAATGGGGTTGAAAGTAAGTCGTGAGACGATAACTGTACCGGGAAAAGAAGCATAGGCTGCTCCTCAATTCAATCGTGGACTTATCACGAGGTTAAGGCTGCGATAACCGATGGTTGACAACTACAAGGGATCGGTCCGGTTGAAAATAACTATGGGTGTTTTTTCTGAAGCAGTTGACATACGTCTCCACTGAGAGGCACGAGTCTACCAGTATAGGTCTTTATTGGTCATGCGGGCCTAGTTACACAACTCGCACAACCTTTGAATCTCTTCGCAGGCGTGCGCAGGTTTCCTGTAGAAGTTTTCCATCACTGTAAAAGCGTCGGATAAACGTTAATATAATTTCAAAAATTTGAAAACATATTGGTGCGTGGCGGGATTGGAATCTGCACTCTCCAGGTCCGAAGACATTTTGACGACCCATTTGGTGTTGCGGTTGAGAGGTCGGCCGCAACACCAAGGGTTCCGGGTTCGATCCCCGGGCAGTACATAACATTGTGTGCATGAACATGTCTGTTTGTAATGGTCTGGGTTTTTCTATGTTAATATGTATGTATTTACAAAAAAAAAATTATATATGTATGTTTATCCGTTGTTTAGTACCCATAATACAGACTTAACGCTTAACTTGGGGCTAGATGGCGCTGTGTGAATGTCAGTGGATATTTATTTATTTATTTATTATTCAATATTTCTTACGTGAAAAGGCAAACACCTTTACGAATTGACGAACGATAAAATGCGTAGCGGTAAAATAAAAATTGAACAAACCTTGAGAGGAAAATCAACAGCCCACAACAATGAGCCACAGCAGTGGATATTAGGATGATGATGATGAATTGAACTAAAAGGAAGAAAGTTAAAACCTACAACAATATAAGATTTATATAAACTAAGCCATTAGTTGAGTTATTTTAAAAGCGTAAACATTCAAAACGTATATTATTTAGAATATATAATGCGCATAATTTGAATCCAATTCAAAAAGAATATAAGAAAACAGCACTTAACAGAATTCAATAATTCTTACGTGAAAAGGCAAACGCCTTAACGAATTGACGAACGACAAAATGCGTAGCGGTAAAATAAAATTGAATAAACCTTGAGAGGTCATCTTACAATGGTTGAAATTATATTGTAATTGAATTGACTTGAGTCCTATTGATTGATTAAAACATTTCATAATGACGAGGGCATCGACTTACTTGTAATTTAAGAAGCTTCTGTTCTTCCATTAAATTTCTCCCTCAATGTTAACATTCTATCAAGTAAGTAACAAATATTTGTTTCTCTGATAAAATGTTAATGTGTCTTCCCTTCGTGAAACTCCATGTTGACATTTCAATTAAAATTGAAGTAAGTAAGTTAATCATTATCATTGCAGCCAAATGATCATTTATGACACATGTTGTGTAGGTAATGGCTGACAAGTCGGTTGTTACACGTGGGTTCTAGATTCGATCCACCGGCAGTACTAGCATTTTAGTGCATGAACAAGTTCGTTTGTAACAACGGATGTTTCTATACATAATATCATGTACTAAAAACACACATGGGTGTTCAGTACCCATAGCTAAAATTTAAGTCTAGATGGCGCTGTGTGAATGTCAGTGAATATGCATTTATTGATTGTTATACTGGCTAGGTTGGATAACAAATTGCCTGGTGCAGTGCGAGTGAGTCGGGCATTAAATACGATCAGTCCTCAAATGATTATTTTGTTTCTGACAACGGATGAAGGCATAGTGCTCCATTTTTTATAAAACATGCATATGCAAAGGAATGGAACTCTTTGCCTGCTAGCGTGTTCTCCGATACCTATGATCTGGATATCTTCAAGGCAAGAGTGAACAGGCTGTGTCCTAGATAGGCATGATTCATCTTCGTCTGCATCATCGCTCAACATCAGGTGAGACGGCGGCCAAATGCCTATTCTAGTATAATAAAAAAAATATATATTATACATACGAACTGGGAGTTTTTGGGTGCCCAATATAAACAGACAGGTAAGTCCATAGAAATGTTTGTTCTGCCCGGGGTTCGATTCCGGATCTCTTGGTGTATTGGCCAACATGTAAACTATTACATCGCATGGGTCGTTAATCAAAGAAATGCATTATAAAATGTCATCAAATAGCTTGCAATGATTTCCGAGACACACACAGTCAATGACACGTACAGACTTTCAGACGAACTTTTTCCGATGTGATAGACAAATAGAATTCCCATGTATGCTTAAATTTTATTACCACTTTCATCACTGCTTCTCATTTTTCTATTTCTGAATAACGGACATACCTGGAACAAAAAATATATATTATAATAAACAATATGGTTAAAAAAATAGCTAAAATAGTATTTGGATGTAATTTTAACACGAAATGTAAAAAGCATTCAAGTGATAACATGTTTTTTTGGGATTTTGTTTTATTATAATTTCAGAAAATTATATTTCATTCAGAAATTATTCAAATATTCATCATCATTGGCTTATTATACGAGTAACTTCCCCACCGAGGGGCTTAGGCACAAGACTTTCCGTAGAGGGTGTATAGGTCTCAGTTTTCTACGCGGGCCCAGTACGGATTGGCCGATTTCACGCCTATGAAATTCTTCGTAGGCGTGCGCAGCTTAAAGTTATATTAATATACTTGTGAAGATTTATAATGTTGTTAGTTTGCCTATAAAATCATTCAAACCAAAGCAAACACTTATTTCACTGCCAATCTCCTAAAATGAGGTTCACAAAAGTGCCGACGCGGACCAACAGTTCATATTCGGTCCACGTACTATAAGCAGTAGAGACCTTCGTCAATACCGGGCAACAATTAGAGGTCGAACGTGGGTCTGCCAATTGGGCCTCTGTAGTTTGCAGTCAACAGGGATAGGGGAATACATCGGACTTGCAATGAATAGCAATTTGCGGAGCTACGTGGCCGGCTTCAATTCCTATCTACTGCGGATCATTCATTTTACTGCTTCACGAGCATAATTCACAAAGAGCTGTGGACGTTTGCCTAAGGGAATTGTGTGTAAGCTCATGGGTGATTTCACCTTAACAACATTTATTTGTGCCAATTCACACGTTTATTGAGCGGAAATTTTTGTTGAAACGAGAAAAGTAAATATGAAACCTATGCTTGTAGTCTATGCTAGGCTATATAAACCATTTTTGAAACTCTGTTTTAATGATTTGGTTTTTTGGTTTTATGTTATTATATTTATATAGAAAGAAATAGATGAATTTGTAGTACCAGGTCATCCTTGTACAATCTTTTTGATATTATTACACAACCTTTAAAAAATTTTTACCGCTCGAATCCTACAACATAAGGGTAAATTTGAATGAATCTGTGGGTATATTCGATTGAGGAGATTTAGGCGTCATATATAAAGTCTAGTTCTCCTATTTTTATACTGCTCAACTATTAATAAAACGGATAACTCGTAACAAGTCTAGTAAAATTGCAAACCCGATTGAGCTCTCATAGCAATTTGATGAATATGCAAAGCATCTGTCCAATAAAGCGCTTTAAGCGCTTATCGTCGTCTCTTCAGTCCCTCTTAGAACTGTGTCGCTTTCATTGAGAGCTCTACAAGTCTAGATTGCTCTGTAGATGAAATACGATCAGAGAAATTTATTTTAATAATAAATCGCAATAATGGAGGGCCACCCACAAGATGGACAGATGACCTGAGGAAGGTTGCTGGTGGCCGTTAGATGCAGCTTCCGAAGGTTTGGAGTGGAAGTTATTGGGGGAGGCCTATGTTCAGCAGTGGACATCATGTGGCTGATATGATGATGATGATGAATGTAAATTTTGCAATGAACTAATATTTACTGTGTGTAACTTATTTGGCTTAAAACTAAGTTTAAACTGAGCAACAATACACAGTTTTAACAGGATTCATTGGGTATTTGACACCACTAATCGTTTACGCACTATTTATGAACCGTCAAAATAGAACGTTTCCATATATTTTGTATGAGAATATTGATATGTGACGTCATTGCTCACTATCAACAAATGACCTAATATTAATTGGTTTCAGTGTATTTAAAAATATTATATTGCAAATAAACAAAAGTGATCAATGAAACGACATATCAAATAAGGTGCGCTTTTATAAAAATAAGGTATGGTATTTTATTACGGATGGTGGAGAATACCGAATTGCATTATTGGACTTCACGATCTATTTCTGTGTAACTATCTAAAACTAATATCGATTGCAATTAGCACTTAAAATACTGGATAAATTTTTGTCATATAAATAAATTTTATTTATAGATATCAACATACCGAAAGTGTTAGTATAAATGGCTAAAAGCATTACTTTCCAGACAGATATGCACCCGTAGCAGAGCAGGTTCCATTGTATTGAACTTCGCTGCAGATTTATAGCTGCGTAATTGAATGTGCACTCGATACATCCTTGCTAGCTTCGTACTGTCGCTCGATCATGAGACATGTAGAAATGAAGACAAAGTTCTAGTAACAGCTAGTTCTTACCTTAATATTCTTTCAGATACATGATAGTTGCGCATTGCGATTATAACCTTTATGCCGCATATATAGTTATAGTTCTATTTCTGATGATACGTCATTGATTTTTAATGTTAACAGACGTAAGGCGACTTTTGACGATGTAAATAGAGCTCTGTCTCAAGTAATGCATTGGTTTACTGCTAATAATTTACTTAATGCAAAAAAACTAAATGTATAAAATTCACTATGCCCAATGTAAGGCAGGTCGAGACCAACATAACTCTGAATAATGATCAAGTGGAACTTGTAAAACTCCACTGCATTTCTTGTAAACTTTAGATTCAAAGTTACAATGGGGGCCTCACATTGAATCACTGGCTGGTAGACTTAGCTCGGCAGCTTATGCTGTTAGGAAGATAAGGCTCTTGACAGATGTAGAAACAGCAAGATTGGTTTATTTCAGTTATTTTCATAGTGTCATGTCATATGGTCTACTGTTGTGGGGTTCAGCTGCCGACATTAATACAATATTTGTACTACAAAAAGAGCTATTCGTTTATCTACAACCTTAGACCCGTGACTCTCTTAAGGAACTTTTTAAAGAAATAAATATAATGACTGTAGCATCACAATATATTTATGAAAATTTAATACGTGCGTAAATACTATCATACTTTAAAAAATGGTGACTCACACAATTTAATAATAGGAATAGAAACAAACTTGCTGTTCCGGACTTGAGACTACATAAAGTAGGTAAATCTTTTATAGGAAGATTATAAAGTTTTTCAATAAGTACCGCAAAATATTGTCGTTACCTTTACACATTTAAAGCTAGAATAAAAAACCACCTTTCTAAAAAAGGGTACTACACTATTGACGAATATTTATGTGATAAAAATCCTTGGTCTTAAATTGCTCAGCTATTTCAGTGTTTATGATATATTGTTACATTAAGTAATTGTTTTTAAAAAAGGCTACACTGTTGAGTTTTCTTGGGTGCTTCTTTCTCAACAGGCCAATCCACTGAAGCGCTTTTTTTCAAAGCATCAAAATTCATATTTTTAGTTTAGTATTTTTAATTGTTTTTTATTATATTTTTGTTTATTTTTTGACGTTCATAAGTGCTTTTGTAAGCCTAATTTGAATAAAGAATTTTGATTTTGATTGATTTTATATATTTTTAATGAATTTACAGACCAGAAGAGAAAATTTATATCAAATGCATCAAGTAATACGTCCTTTATTATACCAATGTCCTACCAATACATATATACGATGCATAAATATTATAAGTAAAAACGAAATTATTGTAATCTGAAAATAAATGTTCATTGTACTTCATTATTTAACAGTCACTCAGCAGTTAATAGAGCGTTAGACATCGTCGATGTTAACACCAGACAAGGCGTAGTCAAACGCTGGCCAATTTAATAAAAAAATAGTGTACACGTTTAACCAGAAAATGCATATTTACCCTTTAAGAACCTGATACAAAGACGCATGATAAAAGATGAATTGATGGATACAAATTTAAAGTTAAATTGAGATATCGGCAAGGATGAACAAGCTCATTCAGCATTGAAGGCTCTCGTGTCAGCCATTACAATGTCGCTTCCGATTGCAGCCGTTCAGATTTATAGCGTAATCGGGCTGTGACAACTGCGGCGGTAGTATTGAGTTCATTTCATATGCTTTTAATGAATAAAAATGTAGGAAGATCCGAGAAAATTTTATTTATATTTTTTCTGTCAAGTAAATAATTGCTTCGATTTCATTATAAATACTATTCATTTAAAAATAGCATTAGTCATCATTACATAACAAATGTCCACCAATGGCAGGCCTGCAATGTCCTAACTAAACTAGGAAAAATCGTACGTGACGTTTTTACGCGGATTCGAACCCCGACCAAACGTCACCGTCACGCAGTCGAACGAAAAATATCAAGCTATACTTAGATAAACAATAAGAAACTATACGACTAACTCAATACAATAGCAAACAAAACACGACTCCATTAGCAAAATCTTAACTGCCAAAGTGTTCTAAAGCCGTTCGAGAATTCGATACGTTCAACTCAAACTTCAAAACACGGCTTAGTCGGTTAGGCATTCTGCACACACTCTGCAAATAGACTAAGAGGCAGACTTCGTACGCTCACTCAATTAGTTTCAGTCGTTAGCTGTGTGTTCACTGCCTTACGAGCCTGACACGATGAATTTTGAATCGATAGTCGAAACAATGAAAATGTTAATATATCTGACGAGCCCAATTTTTTATATAAAACTAAAAAACCCCTTTAACGGAAAACTATTTCGGATAAGTATAGTATATTGCTATTTATCACTATAAAGGTATAAGGACTTTGTATGAAAAACATTACTAACAATGAGTGTAATCGTGCACAATTTAATTAATTATAAGCCGATATAAAAATTGCTCGTGAGTTAACGGCGTTTTAGCTAGGGCGGAAAAATTTGGTAATTACAATCCTGAGATAGTAAACGGAACTCGGCTTAGCGCACCTTCCGAAGGAGGGATTCAAAATAATATTTTTCGGTCACGCATTCGACGGCTGAGCATTGTGACAGTTTAATTTAATTAATTAATTATTGAAATGAAATGAAAATGAAATGAATAAACGAAAATGAAATGACAGAGGCATTGAAGGAGACCAACAACTGTTTGACAGTTATTATCCTCCATCAATGCCGCACTGCCGGCACCGAGACAACAGATGTTAGGTTGCTTGACTTGTGCAACTAAAATTACCAGCGCTACGCAATCCAGCTCTAAATCTACAGAATCAAAACAAATATTTTGTTACCATATAAGTAAGTAGATGTTATCATCCATCACGTAAATATTCAGCGTGTTTAACAGGAGGCGCGCCAAATGGTCTCGCAAAGTAAGTGATGACGTCACGACATTGATGTATGCCTACGTAAGTGACACTGTCTCCCAAACTTGATACGTCACAGATTTTAAATCAATTTGGAAACTCTTCCCAAACGTGAAAGGGTGAAGCTCTTAGGTACTTTTAGTAACATTACGTAGGCGATTTTACTGTAAACATGCTTTTTATTTAATTTTGATAAGGTAATTGGTTCTATTGATTGATATTGATATAGTTTAAGCCACTATTCTTCGGTCGATCGGTGGGGACATTAATGGGCTGATGATGATAACATTTGTATCGGATATTACCAAATTATAGCACGTATATTTTAAAATCAACGCATGAGTATATTTTTAATCCAGACTTTTCCCGCGACAGGTAAAATACCAGTTGGAAAAAAAACTCTTATCTTAGCATCAATAAAGATATGCAACTTTAATTTAAAAATGTCTTAGCCATGAACGTATAAAAAATACGGACGGACTGTCATTAATACAGAAAATGTGTCGTTGAAATGACAGCTAATCATTTCCTGATATTTTATATATTTATTTAAATATTTTGAACTCCAAATAGGTAATCGAATTCTTCATTTAAGTACGAAAGAAATTCCTGTTTCATTTCCTTTTGATCACTTCGCTTATGTACCGAAGTATTAGTACTTAAAGTACCATTTTACTACGAACTCATATTCTCTCAGTTTTACAAAAAACTGGCCGTAATCTGACATTTTTGTTGGAGTGAGTCTCAGTCTCTATTTTACGTCCACGTCTTAAGCAAAGTTTTCTTAGAGACATCTAGTACACGAAAGCCTAACCATATTCACGTTCCAACAACTCACTCCCGGCGGCACCGGAGTGACAGGCATCTTACAAGCGTCGACACATCCCAGCCTCCCGTCTGACGCGACACGCCAGCCCAACTTCAAGACGCTGTCATCTCGGATTGCTGATCGGAATCAATTTGCTACCACCCCAGACCGCCTCCCCGCCAATTTAACTTCGATAAGCCACGAGACAGGCCAAAAAAGAGGACTAGCGGGGAACAAATCCTGTGCATTAATGGCCAAGTTTTTCGGTTGCCTGAAGCGACTTATATGACTCGTCGATGATTTATACGGTAGTTGCATTAATACTCATTCCTGTTAGACCAGTTTGTTAAATACTTTGTGGTTCTATGCTACACAATTTGGTGAAATAAATGAACTGTACTGTATAGGTGACAGTTATTCTCAATGAGACAGTCAGACTCATTGAGAATAACTGTCACCTATACAGTATTTTTACTGTTTTACCGCAACAAATAACTACTACATCTAGTAATAATGGCAATTTTTGTTTCAAAATACCTTACTTGGATACTGTTTAGATAAACCTTTGACGTTAACTAACTAACGTGCTTGGTAATTGCACACGTACAAGAAACATAAATAATATTGAAAATCTTACACAAGGCTATTGAATTAGATAAATAATTAAATTATTAATAATACGAAATATAATGACGACCGTACGACTGAAGTGTAATGTTAAATTACATGATTACCATTTACAGGAGTGAATGAAACTTGAAAATATTTTAAGTGTTTCAAGTAAACAATACCAATCTATACTAATATATAAAGCTGAAGAGTTTGTTGTTTGTTTGAACGCGCTAATCTCAGGAACTACTGTTCGATTTGAAAAATTCTTTAGTGTTAGATAGCTTATTTATCGAGGAAGGCTATAGGCTATATATCATCACGCTACGAGTAATAGAAGCGGAGCAGCAATGAAAATTGTTTCAAATCGGGTATTTTTCATACTTGGAGCTTCCGCTGCGTACGCTGCGTAAACGGTTATAGTTACACAAAAGTCATGTATGAGAGTATTGTTTTTCTTTAAAGGTCTACAAAAAAGTCCGCGACAGCATATGTCTATCTTTTAAGGTTAGCTCACTATAACATATTTATGCTAAAAAAACTGAAATTGACCCCAAAACCTTTAAAGTTGGAGGGAGGGAAACCTATGTATAGTGATAAATGAAAGTACCGTGTTATCCCGAATTTAATGCGAGCGAAGCCCGGGCAAAAGCTATGTTTAATATGATACTAAACTACGAGCAAATTTCGTGGTCACTTCAACTAGTTTCATACTTGCTTAAATCACTACATCACAGATTGGAATAGTCAACATTAAAAAATGGCAACTTAATGATCCCGAATTCGATTTGAACCTTCAATACAGGCAACCAATGTCTTTTCGAATTTTCGAAATTACATGTACGACGTTTGTATCATTTTTATTCGACGCTCTTCTGGTGAAGGAAACATCACACGATAAGATAGAAAAAAGTCGGCCAAGCCACACTCGGGCCGCGTAGACGACTAAGCCTATACATCCTATACGGGTAGGCTCGTGCTCTCGTTGAAACGAATAATGATGTTAAGCAGACGCGCTCAACAATTAGTGAACGCATTTTTAATAATTTGTATGTTGGTAGGACATATTTTTATTTTTTGTTTGGCAGTTGAAAAATGTATAGTTTACGCGCGGGCCTCTCACGCGTCACCAAATTTTGTTAAAATTTTACCGTGCTATTTCAGTTTAATAAAGCTAGTTGTGCCGTATTTTTTACTTTTATTACTGCACAAAGTCGTCGTTCCCAACAAAGTGGTCTTCGAGCCGGATCCCAAATGTACCACACGCCACCGCGGAGGACGATAATGGTAAAAACTCGCAGTACTTCAAGGATGGAAAGTCAGTTGGTCGGCACACCACAACCAAAACCACAACCTGAAATGGAAAAACGTTTAGAACCACATGGAAGTCACGGAACCGTTGCAGAATATACGAACGTTGAAAATTCAAATGTACCTGCAATAAAATCATCTATAAAATCGAAATCTGAGAAATCACGAACATCTTCATCTGCGGTTCTAGCACGTAAAAAGAAGCTGGAGCTGGAAGCAGCACGTGAAAAGGCTCGCATACAAATGGATCTATTGGAAAAAAAGCTAGAGGCAGATCTAGCAGCTGTTGAGGAAAAATACAGTCCACAATCGTCGGAGTGCGTTAGTCAGGATGACGGCCACGACATTGAGAGATGGATCGACCATAGTCAGCACGAACTGGAGAAGCAGGAGGCTAACAATCATGGTACGAAAAAGGGCACTCTGTTTCCGTCGCCAGACAATGACGACACTGAAAGTCCAGTTCAACAGTTGACGAGCGCGTTGAAAGACCTGGTCGCCACGGCCGCATCTACCAGCCAAAACGCCAACATGCTCAGCCGAATGAGCACGCCACGGGAGCTACCTATATTTTATGGTGATCATATGGAATGGTTATCGTTCAAGAAAGCTTATGACGAGTCTACAACTGTATGTAAGTTTAGTGATCAAGAAAACTCATGGAGGTTAAGAAAATGTCTTCGTGGTCCCGCAAGAGAAGCAGTCTCCTCATTATTAATATCCAGCTCTTCGCCAGAAATTATTATGTCTACCCTACAACTACAATTTGGAAACCCAGATTTAATTATTACAAGAATATTACAAGAAGTTAAAAAGTTACAACCCTTACCACCGGATTATCAGAAAGATATAGTGCCATTTTCTATCAAGATAAAAAACTACGTTGTATCCGTGCAAGAATTAAAATGTGAAGAATATTTACATGGCATTGAAGTGGTAAATTTGGTCCAATCGAAATTACCCACAGTTCTCTTGTCTAAATGGGCCGACTACAGTTATCCATTAATTATTGAACGTAAAAAGTCCAGGCTGGAATTACTATCAGACTTTTTGAACATTGAAGCAATCAAAACATCTACATGTAGTGCTAATATGGTGAATATGCGTTGGGATTGTAAACGCAAATATTCTGACCACAACTATGGACAAACTCAAACCATTTTATTTCAAAGCAAAAAGGATGTCCAAAGTGATAAGTGTGGTTTTTGTCATTTATCTAAGCATAAACTAACTGAATGTAAAAAGTTTAAAAAATCATTAAGAAAGGATCGATGGTTTTATGTGAAACGAGTAGGTTTATGCTACAAATGCCTAACATCACGTCACGATCGTGCAACGTGTCCCGCGCCGGCGTGTGACGTCGAACGGTGTGGGGAGCCCCACCACCGCCTGCTGCACTACGTCCCAACTCCAAGCGTGGGCTTGAATAACAACATGCCGCGGGCGCACGCTTGTGAAGTGATACAACCTTCAGTGAACGAAAATAGTGTTCAACGGGAATCGGTTACACATATAAACTTAAACAAGTGTCCAGTGCTATTAAAAGTGGTGCCGGTTGATATTCGTGGACCTAACGGTGTATTTCGTGCGAATGCGTTGCTCGACGACGGGTCGACAATATCGCTGATAAGCAGTGATCTCGCGGCGCGCGCCGGCCTCCGAGGCCGCTCTGAATCCCTACGTGTGTGCAGTGCGTGGAACAATGAACTCGTTTGTCAAACTACTGTAATGACTGTAGACATCTCTAGTGTTGATAATAGTCTGTTTAAAATAAAGTTACGTGCTGTTAAAGAGTTAAACTTACCTGTGCAGGATACATCTATTGTAAATTATGACAGATTTGATTCTCTTAGGAAAATTAAAAATAAACTAAATTGTAACAGTCAGCTTAGGCCAGAAATATTGATAGGGCAGGACAATTACCACTTATTGGTACCATTGGAAGTTTGTTTGGGAAGTAGTGTTGAGCCGTCAGCTACCAGAACCCCCCTGGGTTGGTGTGTACACGGGGTGGTGGGTGCGGCGCGTGCGGTGCTCTCGGTGACCGCCGCCGGCGCGCCCGACGACGATGGTGCGCGTATGCTGCGTGACCTACACGATGAGGTAAGACGTTCCTTTGCCATTGATTCAATAGGAGTGACAGGGAAGCCTCGTCAAAACGCGGACGATGTTCGCGCCATAACACTGTTGGAAAACTCCGCTAAGCTTACAGCTGGCCGCTGGGAGGTCAGACTCCCGTGGAAAAACGATAACTGTTTGCCGGATGCCTATCCGACCGCACTAAAAAGGATGCAAAGTATTGAAAATAAAATGCTTAAAGATTCAGGATTTGCTAATAGGTACCGGGAACGAGTTGATCATCTACTCCTAAACGGCTATGCGGAAGAACTTAAAGACACGACAGGTGCACCCAGGACCTGGTATCTGCCACATTTTGGAGTCGACAATCCCAATAAGAAGAAGTTGCGCTTGGTGTTCGATGCAGCTACCAAAGTTAACGGGAAATGTTTGAATGATTTTTTATTGACTGGTCCTGATTTGTTGTCATCACTTCTTGGTATAATGCTGCGCTTTAGGGAAAATAAAATTGCAGTAACAGGTGACATCAAAGATATGTTTCTTAGGGTCAAAATACACCCAGCAGATCAGCATGCTTTAAGATTTGTTTGGCGGGGTAACCCCACCGAACCCATGAGAACCTATACTATGTCGTCATTAATATTTGGAGCTAACTGCTCGCCCTTTGTCGCGCAGTTCATAAAAAATAAAAACGCTCAACGATATAAGCCAACTATGCCGGCTGCGGTTGACGCAATTGAAAACTCGCACTACATGGATGATTATATTCAAAGTCTTCCCGATGAAGCTACGGCCATCGAGATGGTAAGGGGTATCAGTAAGATACACAGTGCTGGTGGTTTTGAAATGAGAAACTGGACTAGTAACAGTGTTGCTGTGTTGGAAAGTTTGCCAAAAGAGACCTTAGGAGACTGTGCCGTAAGGTTCAAAATTGGCCAACAACACGAAGGCGAACGCACGCTCGGCCTAATTTGGTATCCCGCTGACGACATGTTAGGGTTTGACGTATCACTAAAACGTATACCTGAAAATGTAACTAAAGGTATTGAACGTCCTACGAAGCGTATTATGTTGCGAGTAATTATGTCTATATTTGATGTTTTAGGATTTTTAGCTCCTTTTACAATTCAGGGTCGCATAATGATGCAAGACGCCTGGCGGTTGAATATAGGTTGGGATGACGGCGTTTCTGATGAAATGTTCATCAAATGGAAAAAATGGATTAACCTACTTAATGAGGTACGTAATTTACGCATTCCTAGATTTTATAAAACAGCTGTCGATATGCGCTTGCGAGGCGAGGCATCTGTAGCCGCGAGTGCGAGCGTGATGCAAGATGGGCGGGGCAACGGACCTGATTTACATTGTGTAGCACAGTTGATGTCTGCTCCAAAACACGCTACAGGGAGCTACGAAACCGTAGCACATAGTACACCTGCTACAATTACATGCAATTATAGCAACTTACAACTGCATGTATTTAGCGACGCATCTACAAAGGCAATGTGTGCGGTTGGTTATTGGCGTTGGGTTGACAATAATATTGTTAATGTATCGTTTATTGCTAGTAAATGCAGGGTCATGCCAGTTCGACCGATAACCATACCGAAGGCTGAATTGCAAGCGGCGGTGCTAGCGGCACGGTTGGCCGACACTATCGCAAAAGAACACAGGCTTGCTGCCGAGCAACGATATTTTTGGTGTGATTCAACTACCGTTTTACATTGGATTCGTAACAACACGCGTACTTATAAGACTTTTGAGGCGAACCGCTTAGGTGAGATTGACGAGTTAACTCGCGTAGTTGAATGGAATTATGTATCTTCAAAATTGAATGTGGCTGATTTAGCTACTCGTGAAACCTTTGACCAGATATGCAAAGAGAATGGTTCACCGGCCCAGCGTTTCTATATGAGGATGAGAGTTTATGGCCTAAAAATGTTGTTCAGTCGGAACAGGATACGGTGACCACGGAGTGCGTTGCAGTAGCTCATGTCGCATGTGACAGCCTGCCTGTGCCGGACACGCAACGATTTTCGTCTTGGTTGCGCCTTACCCGCGCTATGGCGACTGTGCTACTGTTTATTGCAAAATGTAAGGGGTTAACAGGTAACATCGACTGCAAAATTATGGAGCGTTCGGAGCTCTTGCTATTGAGGCACGCACAATCTGAATCTTTTTGTGAGGAAATTTCAGCCATAAAACAAGGTAAGCCATTACAACGCGGTAGCAAACTAACTAACTTGACGCCACTGATAGATGAACATGGCTTACTGCGAGTGGGTGGACGAATAGACGCGACTGTGGGCGTTAGTGAAGACCTGAAAAGGCCTATTATACTCGATGGACGGCATCCTGTGGCAAAACTCATCGTACGCCATTACCATGTGAAGCTTGCCCATGGGAATCAAGAGACGGTAGTTAACGAGCTTAGACAAAGGTATTGGGTGCTCAAACTAAGACCAACGGTGAAGTGGGTTGCGTTACAGTGTGCGTTGTGCAGGTTGCGTAAATGTAAGCCACAGATTCCCCGAATGAGTGACTTACCCAAGGCCCGAGTGGCGCATCACCAGCGACCATTCACGTACTGTGGTCTGGACTTGTTCGGGCCGATGGAGGTAACTGTTGGCCGTCGACGGGAGAAAAGATATGGAGTCCTGTTCACTTGCCTTACGGTTAGGGCGGTCCATATTGAATTGGTAGCCACTCTCACAACGGATTCGCTTATCATGGCGCTCCGGCGAATGGCGGCGAGACGTGGCTGGCCACGTCATCTATATTCTGATAATGGTACTAACCTGAGAGGTGCTGATACTGAGCTGCGCAAGTCGATTATGGAGCTAAACACCGACGAACTGACAAATGAAGGTGTTAACAATGGAATGGAATGGTCTTTTATTGCCCCAGCCACTCCTCACTGGGGTGGGGCTTGGGAACGGCTTATCAGGAGTGTGAAATCATCCTTGAAAGTCACACTTAGGGAACGGTTTCCACGTGATGAAGTGCTACGCACTTTATTAGCAGAGGTGGAGAACATGGTAATAGTCGCCCTTTAATGCATGTTTCAGTTGAACCAGACGACGTCGAGTCTTTAACCCCAAATCATTTTCTTTTAGGTGCTTCATCGAACCTGCCTGTCATTGGTACCTTTGACGACTCCGACCTCTTCCTGCGCAAACAGTGGCGCATAGTTCAGAGACTCGCCGATATGTTCTGGCATAGGTGGGTGAGAGAAGTCTTACCTGAACTGGTGCCTAGAAAAAAATGGCATCAGGAGCAACAACCACTGCAAGTTGTGACTTAGTCCTTGTAGTGGATCCCAACTCTCCTCGCAACATATGGCCTAAAGGAGTCATTTCACAGGTGTTTCCAGGCAGAGACGGTCGCGTGCGACTGGTCGAGGTGAGGACGAAGACCGGGACGTGGCGCCGAACGCTGCACGCGTCGCGCCCATTTCCGTGAGTAGTGAGTGCTGTTCCAGCACTGGGGTGGGAATGTTAGCGACGCGCTCACAATTAGTAACGCATTTTTAATAATTTGTATTTGGTAGGACATATTTTATTTTTTGTTTGGCAGTTGAAAAATGTATAGTTTACGCGCGGCCTCTCACGCGTCACCAAATTTTGTTAAATTTTACCGTGCTATTTCAGTTTAATAAAGCTAGTTTGCCGTATTTTTACTTTTATTACTGCACAAAGTCGTCGTTCCCAACAAATGAGCTGGCGATAATGTTGAATTGTTGGTAGGTATTCTAAATTGGTATTCTACTACTTATTTAACGTTCATTTGACAGTTGGCATAATGGTTTATACAACAATTGAGACATCATAGAGGCAGAATCGTCGCATTGCAAAATTAACAGAATTTGGGCTCAGGCTTAACGACTTTTGTGTCGAACTAGTTTTGCGAACTCCGCCCTATACGTGAAGTCCCGTATAACAAATAACATTCTATTCAGTACAGAATCATACTTCCACTAATTGGAGTTGTGTTAAATGGGTAATGATGAACAATGGCAGCACATTTTGGGTACTTAACAGTCTTAATGGGTGTACCGATAGTAAACGTGAGAATGTCTATAGTTGTATAATGCTTTTCATAGTTTAGGTCAGTGGTTCCCAAATTATTTTTCTACTGCCCACTTTGAGAATAAATATTTTTTAGCGCCCCCCTTTTTTCACCTATTTTAAAACCACTATAACTTCAAATTGAATAAATTAATTATTGAATTAATCATTTTCTTTCTGGGTCTCTTACCGCCCCCCTTGAGACCTGCAGCGCCCACAAGGGGGCGTTATCGCCCACTTTGGGAAAGACTGTTTAGGTTAATGTTGTATGTACCTATTAACTGTGCAAAAAGTGATGACATAAGATTAGAATACCATTGACACCAAATTTACTTTTCCCGCGGGTTCCTAAGGCAGTAGAATAGGTAGAGAAACACTCACTTCTGGATTTGAAGCAGTTAAGTAAGCAAAACTCACATTAAGTTTGTACACTGGTTGCCCACAGATCACTCATTGCCAGAACACAGTTTTATATCAATAGTTGTTACCTTTATAACAGAGTTAAAAAAAATATAAACATGTAAAGGAAATAAAGGAATGGTTAAAACTCCTTATTAATAAGGAAACGGAGAATTTTCTGAAATATTAGTACTTTTCTTTTTTTTTAGATATCAGTACTTATTTATTAGTTAAAATTTAGCAAGTTTAAAAAAAAAATGTAGATAAGTATGTTAATGCTTGTAGATCCTGATTATGTAATCTTCATACAACAGGTACTCAATTAATGATGCACCTAGTCCCATTCCTTGGATAAGGCCGATTGGCAGCTGTGACACGGTTTTTACCACATACAGCTGTCATCGTGAAAGTTCCAATATATTGTAAATATGTAATAGACATTAACCTTAAGAAATTTTATAACTTGGAGTATTAGTGCTGCACGAGCGCATATCGATCGCGTCTATCGATTTCAATCTCACTCACGTTGTTATTTATTGTTTTAAAAAGACTTTGGTAACTTCCTCGTCACTTTTTAATTTCTTATAATTTCATTTCTTATCTACATAAACATTAATTTAATATTAAAGAGAGAAAGAAAAACATATATGATATTACAATGATAACTTTAGTGTGTTCGTGCCACAATAGCTTAAACTGAATAAACCAAATGAATTTATATTGTATTTAGTAAACCTAATTCAATTAATGTCATACTTATTGTCCCTATTCAGACAGTTCGTATTCTTATTGTATTGCATGGAAAACATCGACATTAACTACCTACTCATTAAGAGATGTCACAATACTAGAAATTTTGTTTAGAATTAATTTTGGGAATCAGGTGATACAGCTTGCAATTAATTTCGAAAAATCTTACAAAGCTCGAGATTCGAACCCACGACCTCAGGTCACCACGGAAGAAATAGGTTACCCACCTGATTAACCAGTCACTAGGGATCTTTACCTAACATCCTTGTAGGTAGTGTGTTGGACCTAAAAGTTTAAATATTAAGGTGACCAGCACTCCACCATGCATATTATTCACAGGCTAAGATAATATTCAGCACATACAAGTTATAATCAACATGCTAATCTAATAAACCGTTTAAGGGATGCATATATTAGCCTAATTCCCAAAATCAAGTAAGTAATCAGTACGTATAACATTCCATGCGAATAATCAGGTTTCAGGTAATGAGATATTGAGATTTCATTAGAGTACGTGTGTTATGTGTAAATTAAACACGTATTTATTAAATAAATATATAATATTGCCTACTTTTCTTACTTTTTTGTTTTGGCCAGCTGGAAAAAAATTCATTGTGAAATAAGCTGTGCCTTTGTACGTACTTTTCCATGTTTATTGTGTTTTGTCTTTTCTGTGTGTGCATAAATTGTTAAATAAATAAATATTATTAAGTATGGGAGATCCGTGGTTTATCAATAACTAGCTTTTGCTCGCGGCTTCGCTCGCGTTAAGAAGTATAATATTTTAACGTAATTATATTTTGAAGGAAGTTATCAAAATCTTTTCTTAGGTGACGTCTACGTCAAAGTAGCTTCATGCATTCAAATTCTCAGCCCGATCGGTTTCATACAAATTTTCATACCCTATTTGATCTTCTCTTAGCGGATGGTTACGAAACAACATTACCTGAACCAAATTTCAACCCGATCCGTCCCGGGGTTTGGGCTGTAGGTTAATAGATCAGTATGTCAGTCAGTCCATCGTAACCTTTGAGTTATATAATTAGAAGAAGGTGGACGAACTGTACCGGACTGATACCACGGCCTCACAGGACACTGTCGTGAAACTTGACTTTACGTCCAACCTTTGAATCTCTTCGCAGGCGTGCGCAAGTTTCCTTACAATTCCTTTACCGTAAGAGCGTCGGATAACGTACATAAAATTAAGAAAATTCGAAAACACATTCGTACGTGGCGAGATTTGAACCTACGCCTTCCCGGTCGGAAGGCAACAGTCGACACCATTGAGTCACCGACGCTCATCATTCTTATTTCAAACAAAACTTAAAAATTCATTATGCAGTTTTTCGTTGCTGTTTGAAACCACGATTCCCGAATCAGGCAACGGCAGGACAAACGTAATAAATAATAATCAAAATATTCGTGTAAATATGAATCGTAGTAACGAAAGCTAAAACATGTTCATGGTATGAAAGCAATCGGATTGCCGAAGTTAGAATTCGCAAATCCACTAAACTTATTTCAAAGATCTCCGCGGGATTAGCGAGAGCTTTGAGAGTCTCGACTGTCGAAATTAAGATGTTAAGATATAATTTATGTTAGTTGATCTTGTTCATGTTGCGAGAGATAGATAGATAAACATTTTATTGCTCACATTTTATAAACGGTTCACAAACACAGAAAAGTCAGACATATAGTGGGCAAAGGCGGCCTTATCGCTACGAGCGATCTCTTCCAGGCAACCTTTCAGTAGAAAAAGTTAAAGAAAAAAACAGGCAGTGGGCAAGTAAGGCATGACACAAAAAAAATAATATATAAGATATTACTAGCACAACATAAATAAAATATGAATACATAAGTATATTAAAATATTAAATACATACATAATAATATACACAAAATAATATATTACATGATATTAAATATATATATAAAATATAAAATAATACATAGATTAAATAAATAAATACAATGTATATGAATATTCATAAGGAGAAATAGGCAAAATTACGAATCCAACAAATGCTGGTGAAGTCCATTCTTAAAGGCCAAAATAGACTTTGCGTGACGAATGTCAGCTGGCAACCTATTCCATAAAATTGCAGCTCCTACAGTAAAATACTATTTAATGTATCCCGATTTAGTCAAAGGAGTCCTCAGCACATTATCTGACTTAGACCTAAGTTCACGATAGTGGTCCGTACCCAAAAATTGGAAACAATGAGTGTTAATTTATTATCCTATTTTTTATTATTGTGAATGTATTTAACTTTTATTAAGGAGAATGGTTGATCTTTCTTTAATCGTACTATAACCGAAACATACCACCTTGTAAGCGTTTCGTGCCTTTCTCGATGCGCCAAATAAATTACACTTGGAAGCTTTTTTTAATCACCGAAATATAAATGTTTACAACAAAATACAGTTGTTCAGCACATCGCTGAACAAATTAAGATATTTTTGTGAATGTCTATACATTATCTGCCACCTATAGTAAGATAAACGATATTTTGGCTAAAATACAATTACTATCAAAAATTACAAGATAATTTGTCACATTATACTTTTACGTCGCCGTCGTCGTCGGAGCGTCGGTGGCTCAATGGTGTGGACTGTCGCCTTCCTACCGGGAGGGCCGAGGTTCAAATCCCGCCACGTACCAATGTGTTTTCGAATTTTCGAAAATATATGTACGTTATCCGACGCTCTTACGGTGAAGGAAAACATCGTGAGGAAACCTTCATGCACGCCTGCGAAGAAATTCAAAGGTTGTGTGTGAAGTCGTCCAATCCGCACTGGGCCCGCGTGGACGACTAAGGCCTTATCACCTTACTAATCACTATACGGGTAGGCTCGTGCCCCTCGGTGGGGACGTTTAATGAGCTGATGATGATGATACTTTTACAGACGGAACTTGTTCTATTTTTTATTACAGATTTATATCTTTTACATGAACGCGTAACTGTTCTAAGTCATACAAAATCAGAAGTAATTCTTATATCGATGTCGATAAGGTGGTGAATAATGTCACCGCTAGACAGGGTGGACGCCACAGACATCCGAATAACAATTAGACTGGACAAGCCGCCAAGTTTATAGGCAGTTCCAGTGTCGCAATTACTTTTCAATTCTTACCTGTGAAAAGATATTATATTTCTTGGTAAATTTTACTGATTCACTGCGATGATGGCATGTTACAATTGCACAGAATGGCATTTTGGAAAAAAAACGGTAATTTCTTCTAAAATTCGTGCGTCTTCATTCGTCTCACGGAGCGTAAACTATAGCCAGTGTATGCTCGTTGAGCATACATTTGTCGCACTTTTTAACGCGGCTTGCCCCATCTCCTGTATTGGGAAATCTGTGGTGGACGCAAATAACTCATATTTATTGCAGATAACTTTAAGCATAATTCGCATCTGCTCTTTAGTTAAAAGTACTGATATTGCAATGCTTTTAGAATAACTACCGTCACAGTATTGGATTGGACGAAATTGGATAGCGTGGATATTATACGTATAGACTTAATTTTATAGTGCTATTGTTAATCTCATCCATGTATAATAATATAGGTACTCGATAAGTAAACAAATACGTACACGTTAACACCCGCTACCATAGTTAAGTTTAGGCGTACCAATTTTATGTGGCTTGACGTGCTTCGCCTCGTAATCGGCTTTGTGCCGGTGATACATAAACTTTGTGGATTTGCATTAGCTTACCCTTAATTTTCTTATAACAGGTTCCCGTTAAACAACCAAATGCCTGCCTGCCTGTTGTCTAAAATAGTAATCCCGGAGTTGGAGAAACTACTAATATCTGAGACTTCATAGGTCTTTGAAACTATAAGAGATGAAACGCCTTAAATATCATCAAAATATCAACTACATATATAAATAATAAACATCATTTCAATGATATTTGTCTAATTATTGTTCTAGTAGTATGTGCTTCAGTGTTGACAGACCAGAGCTTTGTTCTATTCTAAAGAATATACCACAAGCAGGTGAGGGTTACTTCATATCTAGAAGTGATGGCACCCCTTGTCTACATATGGATAAAGTCAATTACAAATAAAATTTTAAATGTTTAATATTTGATTTTTTTTTAAGTCCTACCCAACTAGGAAGTGACACAAAGAGAAGTTTTCTCGCGGGATTTGAAACCACGATACCATGGGTCACGCACCGATTTAAGGCGAACGCAATGCCCACTCCATTTAATATATATACAAGTCGGAAATTGCGTCAAGCAATTCTCCTTCTTATATTTATAACATTTTTCTTTGGAGGTAACTTTTTAACCTACCCTAATCAAATTTTCATCAAATTATGTTTTACGGGGGCGTTCACTCAAGTGGCTGCCGGAGTATTACGCCTTCCACTCTTGAATTATTTAGGAAATGCTATCATTGTGTTTACTTGGTATGGAAGACGTTTTTTTAACATTCCTTCACTGAAATATTAATTATTAAAAGTGCTATAATGTACAGTTACAGTACATTATAGCATTTAGTTACACAGCAGCACATGATATTAAGATATTTGTTAGCCTGAACATACATTAATTTATCGAGCTACATGATGCCATGAGTTTAATACTTACTACTGACAATAATGGCTAATTGCTCAATACATTTAATACATATTTTGTAATTAAAAGATACACCAAATCCCTGATTCCAATTAATATGATTACGCTGAATAACCTAAAGGTATCTCGTACAACCAAGTCACTCGTGGCCTTATTATAAACATCAACAACACTGTTCAAACATCGTACGGGTCAAGTAACAAACAACCACTTTAATTTTTTTTTCTTTTCCTGAAATCCATTGTTAATAAATATTCATGTACGCCCGCGATATGGACAATTCGACAGGTATATAATTGAGGTAACGAGGTACAGTAACCTTGTTAAAGCGGCCGAACCGTACTCGACATATTGTACGCACGTGCAAGGTTCAGTCAGCTGAATTGGAAGTTAATTTTCATGTGTATTTTTCCATTTACGAATATAGACGCATTCAGATGCCAACCATCAAGATGATGAGGATGAAATTTCATCTTATGGCGGGTAGTGCGATGGTGGAATGCAGCAGCAGGATAAGATCGAACAATTCTTTGGAACACTCCCCATTATACAAACGGTAAAAAACACAAATACTTGCAACGTCGCTTCTATGCAGTTAAGCCTCAAAAGTTACTGTGCCCGGTAGTGAGACTTTATAGGCTTGTTAAATTACTTTTCAGAACTTAAAACTTTCATCTTGTGCAGATGCTTTGATTAAACCCTATCAGCTGTTTACGTCATCGACATCGAATTTGAGATAGCTTATAATTTTATCTGTACAAAGATCGCACCCCAAACCTATGGTGGAAAAGCTGACTTCTCGACTATTACCTACACTACATCGGGTATCTATTATATATCATAATATACTCGGAGTTCTTCTACAAATAGTCGATATCTTCATAATATACGTATGTACAAAAACTTGTTTCCAAATTTTGAACTATTTTTCTTTTCTCCAAGACCCATTTAGCTGAAGTCGTAGTCATGGTTTGATTTCCGTCCGAATATATCAAGACCCTTTTAATTGTCGCATTCATTGAGATAAAAACCGCCTATGCTACGTCCCTACTCTGAAAGACCAATTACCTAACTGCAACATGGGATATTACTTCTGTAATCCGTATTCGCTTTTATTCCTTGGCACGTTAGAGTCGAATTTTTCTGAGCAATTATTTTGCAATGTGGTTTAGCAGGAATTCTGACTCGACAGCTAAATTCGAAAGTTAATTCGTTTGTGTGGTCGTTCGATGTAGTTTCAGTTGAAAAAGAATAGGTTTGAAATTAATTCAGGGGCGAAATAAATTGTAAAAAGTCGACAACTATTTGAAATTTCTATTATTGTTTTGTACTAAAATAAACACTTTTTTGACAGGATTTAACCGCAATACCAAGTATTGTGACAGAGCGTCGGTGGCTCAATGGTGTGGACTGTCGCCTTCCTACCGGGAGGGCTGAGGTTCAAATCCCGACACGTACCAATGTGTTTTCGAATTTTCAAAAATATATGTACGTTATCCGACGCTCTTACGGTGAAGGAAAACATCGTGAGGAAACCTTCATGCACGCCTACGAAGAGATTCGAATGTTGTGTGTGAAGTCGTCCAATCCGCACTGGGCCCGCGTGGACGACTTAGGCAAGGCCTAATCAACCCTATACGGGTAGGCTCGTGCCCCTCGGTGGGGACGTTTAATGAGTTGATGATGACCAAGTATTGTCCCGTGATTAAGGATTGATATAAAGTTTCTGAAAATAAGAGACCTACATCTGTTGTCTCAGATGACGGGCGCCGGGTATCATTACCTTAAAAAAATGACTGGCAATAGTCACTTATTTCCTTTAACACTGGATCTCTCATTGGTAGGCGTATTACTTACCACGAGGCAAAAATGATCGGACTCCTCACTTTCTTGAATCATTGATCATTTGTGATGATCTGTGTTACATATACACATAAATCATCACAATTTTTGTCCTTGAAAATGAAACCATAAAATTAAAACTCAAACATTTAATAGGCTCTCCTCAAAGACGTCCACGGGTATCTATTTGTCTTGAGGCCGCGGTATATTGTATGAAAGTAAAGAATCCCCCCGACCAACACGACTATGGTCAAATAATTGGCGTCATTTACTGAAGTAAGCACAACACAGGAGCAAACAACAAGCCAGATCACTATTACGTGAAAGCATAAGTACCACGCAATCAAATTCAGGATTGGATGTTTCCGCTTCACGAAGCTGACGATCAAAACAGCCGTTGCAACAAAGTGTTGGGCGTAAAGCAAAGCGAACGTGAACTCCACCACATGGTTAGTGATATGTTCGTATTCTACAGCGATTGTTCTAGAAGCAACTAGAAGGAGCAGCACGGCGAAGACCAAAATAGGCGTAACAGATGACCCGGCTACCAGAAAAAATGTCTTGCGTAGTTTGACGCAGTGGTTGCAAACTTCTTCCGAGTCCTCGACAATCATGTTCTGCACTATGCATACTGCATCTCCAGATGCTACACTGTCCATTTTATGTTCCTGTTACAGTAGGTGTTCCTGTTTGCTACATAAAATTAACAAACCTTTTGCTTCATATTATTAAGAATTCGCACATTATGATCGATGTCATGTTGACTTTTGTATTTTAATTTTGGCCTCTGGTATCTATTACATCACAGATTGCAAAAAATATTATAATAAGATAATTATTTTTGTTTGTGATGTCATCAATACGTCATAGAAAATATTTTTTGTTCCCTTTACCATAGCTATAGGAAGAGTAGTACGCTGATTCTAAACCTAAGCCCTTTACATAGTTTACAGATTCAATATCCCGAGTTCATAAAATTGGGTTTAACACATAGATAACTATAGATACATTATATGCTCACAAAACAACCAAAAAAGAATTCCGAATAAAGTGGAAGCACCACAGAAATAATAATATTATAATTAATATTATGGATAATATACATAGACACAATTTCTCTATTTTGCTTACATTTCACTACATTAATTTATGTGTCATCTCAGTATAAGTAATAATACTTTCCAATTTCTTATGTACATACCTATGTTTTTTCAAAAAAGTTCGAAAATTCATTCAACTTCTGATTATGACCGAAAACAGATACTTTATTCAAAAATTCAGTAGCATAATAGCCGTTAAAAAAACGAAAAAGAAGAACAAATAAAATCATACAATTTAAATTTTCAGAACGTGTAATGTAGCTGATAACAGTAATAATTATCACATTGCAGTCCGTTGTGATGAAGGTATCCAATTTCATCCCGATCGGATCGTAATATATGAAACGATAAACGGAGGCGATGATTCCAGTAACCAATTTGTTTGAAATTACCTTTGCGTTAATCCAACTATAACATAGGATTAATATGGATTGAAAAAATGTATCCACGTTTTTATATATTTCAGGAGGGTAACCACAATCCCTTAAAACATATTGTTATAATGATTCGTCAGCATTTTTGTACCAGAAAAGACGAAGTAATATTATTCAAAACTGTTTTAAGGGATGGCGGTAAAGCCCCAGCTTACGATTGCAAACTTTTTGCTTGTGAGACATCATATTAAACCAACCTATGGCTTATATGTGTTATTACTCGACTTAATTTAAATATCGTAGATTGAGTATATACATAAAAAATACTCAATCCACGAAAAATATGTTATAAAATGCTTTATTTTACGATGTATGCCATTAAGCGGTTAAGAAGTTTATCTTAAGTATTTCTTATTCTGCCAGAAACCAACAAGAATGTGGACTTCTTCTGCGATTCTTCTCTTTTTGCACAATTTATACCATCGATGTAGGACTCAAATCAACTCAAGCTAATAGCGATATATGAATATCTAAGCAAATAATGACTCTGTTGTTTCTTTTATGTTATAAGTGTACAGGACGGTCTGGACGCTCACCTGATGGTAATTGATACGCCAGACCATGACAGAGCCGCATTGAAGGAGACCAACAACTGATACACAGTTATTATCCTCCATCAATGCCGCACTGCGCTCGTCACCCGGGACAACAGATGTTAGGTCTCTTATACCCGGTAATTTCACTAGCTACAGTGCCCTCATACCAAAAGACAAAAGTGCATAAGACTCCCTTTTCACGGGATGATATCTGGCACTGCGGTGGTTCCTACATAGACGACTCAGTATCGAGTCTACCATCTAGTTTATAACATAGACATAATATCATGCCATTGACAAAAAACATTTTTTTTCCGGATTCGTATCACTTAAAAGGATAGGCTGCTTTTGCATGTTCACTATAAAACAAGTAAAAAAAATATTTACATTCGGAATAAATAAAATTATTTATTATAGAGACTGTTAACGACCGCATATCAACATATTTAATCAAATAGTCATATAATCTTTACAAAAAATTAACAGGATTAATATAAAAATATATCTATAATTTAAGCTTTGGTATTAAACTAAGTACACTTGTACCTAAATATGATAAAGATAAGTACATTTTGTTTTTAAATATATTACTACTTACTATGTATAGTTATCTATCATGTAACCTGAAGGTGAATCAAAAATGTCAGTCAGGAAACACTTTGTATTTATAATAAGTTTAACTTCCTGATATTACGCGATTGATTACATAACTGTTAAAAATATATCATTTACTATTGTGACGGTGTTTCTGGCGGGAAAAATAGATACGTAGGTTCAGGTAGGAAAATTTAACATTTTATCCTATAAATAATTTAATTTTATATTTTTTTATATTGTTCTTATATCGTTATTGATAAACAGCATATTTGCTATCATATTTGATGTGCCGAAGTCCATGACGAAGTTTTATTATCAGCCCTCATATAGAGCCATCCATCAAGTGAGTGCAGTGCATCAGTAACAGCCGACATTATAATGCAATGCATCTCTAAGCAAAGCACTATCCATTTAACACACTTGTGACGTCACAGTTGATGAGATGAGAACTGTGCACGCTTTCGTAAGGTTTTAATTTTAATTTATTGTATAAATGATGATCATTACGCAATAAAGTAGACGTCAATATAATAAAAAAATGTACTAAAAATCCTAAGCTATAGATATTTTTCTTTATTTTACAATAATTTCGTACCTACTCAAGAAAGCAAAGCGCTTTGTTCTACTTAAAGTATAAAATATGCAATCAATGATATCCTCGGATAAGTACTGTAATATACGTAAACTAACCAACAAATGTTTTATTTTACTGAATTGAACCCTCAGTAGTCGCAAATTAAATAATTTCATTTCAGCAGCTCTCATCGCGAAATATTTTTTGTGAATGTTTACTTGTTACAGAGACCAAATCTAAGTAATGTGTTCCATTTGTGGGGGAAAATTGCATTAGTGCAAATTGAGATGTGTAGAATGTAGAAAGAACAGAGGAGAGATTCGGACAGCAGAGACTGACGAGGCACAACCTCAATCATTTTCATCCACTCTATATTCGGAACCTGAGAATGATTTTTTTCGTGCCTAAAACATATAATATTTTAGCCAGCGACAGTAGTTATGAAGTATGATTAACTAAACATAATATATATTCTACACATCTCAAAATTTTGTCTGGTCTTGCGTACTGTCAAATTCAATCTGTAATAAAGTAGCTGTAATACGAATTTATTTATTCATTTGTTATATGTACAACTGAGAAATTGAAGAGGACGGAACGTTAAAAGTTAATTTTACAAGGTTTAAAAATATCTAATTTTGGAATCATTTTATGATTCTTGTAGTGAATAACGTATATTAAATGCGCCTTTAAAGACTACCAAAAATTCATCTAAAGTAAGGTGATATCATTATAGAATGTGTTACACAATCGCACAAATATAACGTCTAGTATTTGCGTAGAGAAACGATGGCAGCAACCATCGCTCAGCTAAGAAAAGGGTGTGAGTATAATAAATTATATTTTCCGTGGCAATTATTCATGATTTTTGCTAGGTTTTCCTCACAAAACGAGGCTACATCATGCTTTCATCTGGCGTGGGCGTTTAATCATCCATATATAAAGACATTTATAAAAAAACATACAAGATGAAAAACAAAAGCATCTTGTACGCAATGCAATGCTAGTTTTTTTATTTAATTTTTACTCAAACCTTGTAAAGTTCGGTGCCGGACTTGTGGCGGTTTGGACATATTAGTACCTATAAATGGCTAGTTGTAATGAGAGTAGGCATGGTCGATGCAAACATGAACCTTTTATTAGAACTGGTTTGCATCCTGCGACGCTGGAACCGAATAACATAGGATTGAGTCCTAACCAATTCCTTTGCGAGACTATTGTTAAACCATTTTACGTCTCATTCTGGAACAGACCTCTTCGCAGGACGAATTCTCGTTTTGAAGCACACTTAGGCAAAACCTGAACTCGGTTACGTTCGAAGAGTTTACGTTCATCTCGTTCGACCATGTCACGTCGCGTCATCCGTCCGCGAAACGACCCCGTCGTCTAAATCAATGTTGCCATCTTAGCCCTTTTGTAGCACTTTTTAGTATAGGTGAACTCTTTTTTTAACGATTTAGTCCGAAAAGAGCAATCTAGCTCTTTTTCAGTGTCTTGAAAATGTTAGAAAATATGAAGTTGTCAACATGTTACCAAGTTTTTTTTGCTTTTTCATCGGTCATGACGACCTTTTTTTAGACGAGCTAAAAAAACGGCTTCACGACATGATTATTTCAGCGTTCTTAGGACAGAAAATCTTTTGACGCTCAATCTAGCCCTTTCTAGCCCTTTTTGACGTAACAAAAAGCTCTTTTTCTAAAACTCAGGTGGCAACATTGGTCTAAATATTTGCGGTTGCTGTTTAAAAAGATTCCCTTATTGAGTTCTTGCCGGATTCTTCTAAGCAAGCATACCGTGTAATCCGAACCAGTGGTAGATTTATAGGAACTTTTTTTTATTTATTAGATTATTGTTCTACTTTTCCTATGAATTGTAAAATCTCATTTAACCTGTAACACCTAAAAATATAAATGACTTTATTATTATTCTTCTAAACAAAATTATAAGAACTCCCTTAAGAACCTAGCTAAATATTTCCCAATTTGCTTACGAGAACCTGCAAGCTATCGACTTACAATTTATGTAGTCCCTAATCCTCAGGGAAGCCAGTACCACCGGGATGCTTATCGTTATCAGCTCACCCTCTTATTACACCATAAATACACGTTTATGATGGAAAGAGCAATATGGGGAGATCCAATCGGTTTACGGCCTTCTGTACTTTCCAGGATCGATTTTGCGTTTATCACAAGCTCGTATAGAAAGAATGGTAAAAGATTACATGTTATGTTGCTTACAGAAAAACAAGTTTCATTTGATGATTAGCTGATAATGTATTTAAGAGTAAAAAATTAATACATTTTACAATGAATTAAACTGACAAAATACACAACAGTAAATATCTACTATTACCTACTTGGCTAAAAGGCCAAAGCAAGTAATATATAAATTGCCTGCCAATGAAATACAGCATCACTGACCGTTGCAAAATGAACTTTATCCTATAAATTACAAAGCTTGTGGTCGTCACGATAAATCAAACCCATATGTATGGCATTTGAGTTAATTATTCCGCCTGTCCAAACTAACAAGAAGTGATTGACATCTGATATAGTGGATTATCTTGTACGTTTGTCATTAATTAGACGATTTAGTTAACAGTCTTACAGTGTGTGTTGCGAGATTATAAGTGAAACAAAAATACGCGGATTCGACTCCTAGTTCATTTTACATGACAACTTATGACGTATTATTGATAACATGTAACACAAGAGTAGTCCAAATATTAATAAACTCTTATGCTTTTCTCTGAGATTAATATTTGTATCTTTTATATGATATTAAATGATAAAGACGGTCTGTTCGTTACCGCGGAGGTTATTCATACACATACACATCTCAGATGCCGTATTGATGGATACAAATACTGAAGTCAGTAAAAAAAATCCTTTGACACTGCCCTGCGCCCGTCACTTAAGACTAGATATAACATCTCTTATACCCGGTAATACTACTAGCTACGATGCTTTCCTTCTCAACATAGAAGTGGATTACACTTATTTTCCATGTATATCGTGCAGTGAACATATAAAGAAAGATTTTTGGTGGAACGCTAAGATCAATAGGAGCGGAGTAGCAAAGAATAATGCTTCAAAATCGTTTTATTTTTCCCACTGAGAGCTTCCGCTGCGTAAAAGGTTAAATTAATGAGAGTATTGTTCCCCTTTAAAAGTTCTAAGAAAGAGTCCGCGAAAGTATAACTATGTCTATCTTCTAAGGTTCACTTACTATAACCGTTTAAAGTTCACTAAATTTTGTTCTAAAATAATGCATTATGCATTGTATATTAAGGTGTTTCCATAAACATGATTTTAATCCTTATCCAAATAAATACATTAATCATCGCTGTTTGTACTAATAAGGTGTATTTTTACTTGTGGCTGAGGTTTAGAAGCAAAAGACGTGTTGATGGTACAAGATTTATTGTCATAATATCGCACGCACACATTCATATTTGTAAACCGGCATGGTTAGCGTCTGGACATCGCGAGTATTTAATTTAAAACAAAATTGCCCTTGACAACATTCGATTTTAATGAATATCTTAGGAGATATCGCAGTTCTAACTCACCTACATAAACGAAGGAGTGGGTTAAAGATAGTGTTAGCCCAAAGTTACACGAGGACGAAGTCGCGCACAAAAGCTAGTTCATAATAAAGACCAAAGAGTTTTCAAATATGATTCGCAAACTGAAACCACTATATATACCGCTATCCCATAAACTCTTGCCCGTTCAACAAAGCTTTATCATTTCAAATCTTGAGCAAAGTAATAAATCATTGCCAACCGCAGATTCCGTCATCAAAACTTGCTTGCAAAGTTTATACATTTATTTCAAAACATTAGGGTTGGTAGGGTTTAGAAATGAGCTCTAGATTTAGTTTTCTAAATATATATTAGCTCAAAGGTAAATATGAGTCAACTTCTCATTATATATAGAGTAATTTCTAACGCGTTCGATAAATGATTGCGCTATTTAAGCAAATTCAATCATAGAGTGACCGAAAAATATTATTTCTGCAGGATCCAATTTTTCAAATACAGTGTAGCATTCACTTTCCCACAGGGTATACCAAAGGCTTGAATCCATAGAGCAGAGAGGTCATTAAATCCCTTTAAAAACTTATAGGTATTGATCAAGAGATCACGATGCACCTGTATATTAAGTTTATTTTAAGTCTTAAAATATACGTTTTTATAAAAACCATGATTAAAAAATATTTTG
Source organism: Leucinodes orbonalis (assembly GCA_019425675.1). Lineage (NCBI taxonomy): Eukaryota > Metazoa > Arthropoda > Insecta > Lepidoptera > Crambidae > Leucinodes > Leucinodes orbonalis. Next base: position 169,415 of record PQWD01002660.1, read on the forward strand.
TAATTCTATTAATAGTAATAAATAAAATCGTTTTAGTTTAATATACTGTATCCGAATCTTGTATTCTTTAGAAAAAAATTCATATAATTTGTGAATTTGCAAATGAACCAACCCTGTAGGTTTTAAGCCATTAAAACTTTTAATTCATTTAGACGCGTGATGCCCTGAATGCAGAGGGTGTAAACAGGTTTTCTTAAATTTCAAAGGCTTTCTAAACTTGTTAGGGTATCGATTAAAGTTCACATTTCGCCTCCGTAATTAACGGTTAAACTTTTGAAACGGTATTTCCTTGATAACCAATTCTGTTGTGTAGTTAGCTATAAAGATGGTTTGGACTAAGAAAAAAAAGTCAAAGTTGAAACGCAAATCATAATATCTTCCAATATCTAATAAATAAGAGAGTGATATTAATTGGTAGTTATCGATTAATAAATTTAGTGTATGGTGTGGACTGTTGCCTTTTACTGGGAGGGTTGAGGATCAAATCTCACCACGTACCAATGTTTTCGAATTTTCGAAATTATATGTACGTTATCCGACGTTCTTACGGTGAAAAAAAAAACATCGTGAGGAAACCTACGCACGCCTATGAAGAGATTTAAAGGTTGTGCGTGAAGTCGTCCAACCCGCACTGGGCCCGCGTGGACGTCCAAGGCTTAAAATACCCTTACGGGTATGCTTGTGCCCCTCGGTGGGGACGATTAATGAGCTGATAATGATGATGATGAAAAATCAGTACCAGTTTTATTCACTTCAATGGTTGAAAAATTTAAATTACTAAGTACAAGAGATCATTCTACTGCAGTTTCGAAACAATCATTCACAAAGGCACGTAGCGCCTGACACGATTAGTTTTACGTCGATAAGGCATGATCGACTCGTTCGGATATTCGTTCAAGTATAATCTAGTAATAAAAATAATTTCCCACAACTTAAGTAAGCTACTATCCGTTAATCACTTTAATTGGTAATCTCTAAAGGGTTTGGTTTTTATGTTTGTGGCTTTTGGTCAACGTGGATGTTAAGTCAATACTACATGAGGTAAATTAGTAGGTAATATACTTATAAAACTTAGTTTTACTGTATTTCAAGTTATCTATGGTCTTATTTAAGGCTTTAAATATATGATAAGTATATATATATATATATATATATATATACATACTTATCATATACTACAATTTTAAATGTATGCTGAAAAATATTTCCATATTTCCATGGTGTTAATAGATAAAATAAGGCTGAGGCATATCTAACGTAAAGGTTATTAAAACTATCAGCTAATCATGCACGATTTTAGATGAGGTACAAACTAGATCTTACAATTTAAGCGTTTATTGCAATTTAATGTTAAACCCATGTAAAATTGCGATGTTATCTGTATGATATGATAATGATGCTAATTTATTAATCTGTTTCCGGTACATAATATCATCATACATAAACAAGATATTTTCGCACTATAGGACATGTAAAATTTATTTTCAGTAACGACAATATAGCCATAAATAATGTTTAACACCCATAATCATATAATAAAGATATAACCATCGTAACAAAGATATAATTCGTTTATCATCCGGAACAGAAATACTTAAATGTTGTGTATTTCAAACAACACTTTATTTCTTGTGTAGTTACTAAGAAAAAAGTTGTATGCGTAAATACAAACATACTTCTTGAATAATCACGACTATTTAGCTGTAATTTCTTTCATCATCAGCTCACCAAACGTCCCCACTCAGGGGGCACTAGCCTACCCGTAAAGGATGTAAAAGCCTTAGTCATCCGCGCGGGCCAGTGCTGATTGGCCAACTTCACGCACATCCTTTGATTTCTTCGTGGGTGTGCGCAGCAGGTTTCACGTTATGTTCCTTCACTGTACGTGGTGGGATTTGAACCTGGCACTCAACCAGATCGGAAGGCAACAGTCCACCCCAATGATCCACCGACGCTATAAATTTATAAAAATAACTAGTGGCTTAAGTTTCATTTATATAAAGAACTAGGTATGTTAATCAAGGGTTAATCAGCTAACTCCATCATTACCATAATCATCCAACCAATGACGGCCCACTGCAGTACACAGGCCTTTCCACACAACATAGTCATGGGGAGATTGGGCGATAACAAAAGTAATTATATTATTTTATTCAATAGGATACTTAACATACGCGTTGCAATACTTATAATAGAACAGGTTAGTTTTTGTGATGTACTGCATTTACCTGAAACAGAAGAAAATACAAGTAAATTTGAAGTCATTCATGATTCAATAATATAAAATAAATATTAAATGGTGAACGAGGCCAAAATGAACCAATGTTGAACCTTTAAAGTATGAACACCTGCATTTGTATCATATTCTCGACCTAAGAGAAATTCAAAAACATTATTGGTAGTTCCAACTTTTGGTGTAAGTATTTAACACAAATGAAAATGACGGAATGTATTTCTTTAAAACATAATTATTGTAAAATTATGCCTTTGAGTTAAGAACAACGCACAAAATATCTAAGAATTTAAATATTGTTTATTAAATCGCGGAGGATGAACTTAGCTTCTTATTAAAAATCTAATCATTACATAAATAAAAGATGTATAAAATAATGAAGAAAGTAAAAAAGGTCTTACTCATTCTTGAAAATGATATTAAATACTTAATATTTAAAAATATATCCTACTTAATGAACTGGCGAATGTTTCTTTGCAATTTAAGAGCTTTCTTTACGAATGCAAAAAGAATGATTAACCTTAAAGTTAACTGGTAGAAAAACTGCTGGTTGAATTTATTTATTTATTTATTTTCGGAAGACTAACAGCATAATATTTACAAAAATAGTACTTAAGTTTAATACAATGCTATAATAAGTCTTCACCTATAAATTCGACTACATTAACAAGGAAAGCTGTAAGTTTAAAACAAAATGAGATAAGATGAGATAAGAGTGCTGACCACAAAACTCCGTATTTCAGTGAATTTACTAATCAAAATAACGCTCTGTAAGAAGCCGTTTAAGTGATGGAGTGCTAGTGCAGAATAGGTCTATTTCGGCGGAGCCGGTTAAAAGCCTCACTAGCCGATTGAGGAACGCATTGGAACGATAGTTGGTGCGCGCAGAAGGCACTTGAAGTTTTACCCTGCAACGCAATCCCGGGTGGCTATGCTTCAACCCAACTGAAAACAGCAGCTCACTGCAGTCAATGGACCATTAACAATGTTCATTAAAAAGCAAATGTCATTGATGTTTCGCCTTATTTGAAGAGGGAGAGAGTGATAGCGCTTACAACGATGTTCATAACTATCCGAGAACTGGTGTGCCTTATAGTCCAGATAGCGCAGAAATCTTTTTGAATACTCTCAATACGAGAATGAATGTGGAAGTACCCAAATTATCTCATCTCTTCTCATCTAGTTTCCAGTTAGCAATCACTTTATTGATATTCGGAAATGACTACACGCATTTGTTAAAGTCAGGCGTATCACCAACCGCAAGCGCACTATTCCCCCCTCCATCCGGTTAATAGCATAAAAAACAGCCAGACATGAAAAAAATGTCTCAATTTTGTTTGCGATATATCACAACTAACAGATATGTTAAAAAAATTAAAGAAATACAATTTAATAGAAGCGTTATAACACGTTCAAGAAGGCCTTGGATCAGCAGAGCATTGTATGGCTCTAGTTGTAGTAAAAGAAACGTATTGCTCAACAGATAAAGTTGACACGATACAGAAATCCACTTCGTTAAAGTCGGCACCGCTCCCTCGGCACACCTTGAGGCGTGCCATCATATATAACCCATCGAATGATAAGAGCCAAGGAGTGACTGATATTACTAGAAGGGTTAAGTAAATTCTTTAGGTACATAGATTCCTTCTTACACACACATTCACATATACTCTCACATTTTCGATACAAAACTTTATAAACAAAATGTATGTACTTTTATTTTTGTGTAGATAGTTTTCTTTTGTAATTATGCATTTTGATAAAGTAAAGTTACAGTTAGTAAAGCATGTTTTACAGACAAACTTTATATTCTTGTATTCAGCTTAACATAATCTTATTAATTCCGTGATGATGGGAGCCTGATAAGCAAATACCTATTACGGGCGTCAGTCTCACACAAACATATTTTTTTAATGCTTATGTTGGCAGACGAGCAGGCGAACGATCGCTGGAAACGAACGTATTTGCAAGCGAAAGTTTTAAGCGAAATTATGGTAAGTGATTTGAGGGAAATGATCATGAAAAAATACAAACAGCTTCTCAGTTCAGCTGAAATATGAAGGTCTTTTGAATAAAGGCCGATAAGATTAAGACACAGATATGCTAGCAACTCACACATAAAATAAAATAATGTTAGAATCGTTCATTCAAAAATAAAAGTTCATTGAGTATAAACGACGTTATGAATTCTAAGAGGCGTCTAAGTAATGAATTCAGTTTTGATCGTACTTAAAAAGGGATAGTGCTATATACGATAAATAGCGTTATCCCTTTAGGCACAGGAATTCCGACATAGGATTTGATTTAGGGAGACTAAACTTGACACACTACGGTAGAAACCTAAAATACTTTTAGAACGAAAAGAGATTCGGTATGTGCACGTAACGAATAAGGATCGATAGAGTTCAATATAATACACGAAGTACAAACTAATTAGTAGGACATTGCAGCTTGTATTGGTGAGATATAAATCTGAAAAACAAATAATATTTTGTTATCAGACAAATGTCTGCTACATCTGATAAATAAAGGATACATTAGTCAGTCACGGAAAGATTTGTTGAGAAAATGAGACCGATTTTAAGAAGAAAATCGCGATAAATTAAATTCCTTTTACCGCGGTCACGGTTACATTAAAGTTGCCGAAACTTCGGTAAGCAAATAATACGAACTACAAAAATTATAACATTCGACCTTTAAAAGTATTTTTAGTTGATATGTATACGTCGCAAAAGTTACGTTCTTGACGTAAAGAAGTTTACATAGAACCTAATATTTTTATTAAAACTTAACTTAAATTTAATGTTTATTTAAAAAACTAGATTTAAAATATATTTACTCGCCTTTGTCATTAAAAAAGGTATAACTTACATTACTGAAACCAATAAATAGGTACGATCGTAAATAATTTACTTATACCAATGTTCACCGTGGTAATCCTCAGCCTTTGTATCAGAGATATCTGTTTGCTTATTAGGGCTAGAACCTCACGCGGCAGTCAGCATACAAGTTAGTTCTTTACCTAACATTTTATAATCCACTATCAATTATAAAACTAAGGCTGGATTAACCAACATGACGGGGGGCTTAAATTTTACAATAAAATAACGATAGAGTAAATTATCTACGTATGTATAACTAAGGGATATCTACGCATATTTGCACTAAACAATATCAAAACAATAAAATTCAAATATGCCGATAACAGGTCGGTATAAATATTGTAACATCAGATTGTAGTCAAGTACTATGTTTCTTAACACAATGACGAGAGCATGTGTCTATCTTTTATTTGTGAGTGTGTTTGGTGTGATATGTGGTGAAGAAACCTTTACTATTTATCAAACTGTAAGTAATAGTAATGATAAAGATATCAAATGCTCTGAAGACGTATCTAAAGAGACGCGATATTAACTGTATAAAATGAAAATTTCAGTCTAGCTGTTGTAAGATACACACGTGTTGATATTATGCGTTGTTAAGATTTTTATACGTTTATTCGAGCTGGTTAACCCAGTGAACGCCGGGAATCCAGACAATAGAAAATCTATTGTGTCTGGCGCCTTAAGGCGTCATTGGCGGTCAAAGGGTTAAAGTGGCGGGTAGCAGATGGATATCAACTAGGGATCGGTCCGCGTGGAAATCATTAGGCCTTCATTCAGCAGTGGACATATTAGGCTGAAATTGTGATGATGATTCGCTATAGTCGCAAAATGGAGGAGACCTGAGTTCAGCATTGGACTACGACAGGTTGGAAAAGATAGAGCTGCGAATAAAGAAGTTTTTACGTAAAATTCATTAATTTCCAATCAGCCATTGTCACAAAAGCAGCAGTTAATCAGTCAATCAGCCGTCCCTTAGCATGTAGCCTTACCAGAAAATGGCAAGGAATTGTCCGTTACCCATAAAGCGTTCTCAGTGTTAATTGTGCCGTAAACCATGACCATCCTTAATAAGCAACCAGGACTAATGGCTTCACGTGCCTGTCGATTCATGAATAGATGCAAGACAATATTTATCAATGACTAACCATTGCTGTAGTCATACTTTTTTCATCAATGCTGTGCAGATAAAAAATGGTGACTAGAGATGAGACGAAAGACAAAATAGATTAGGATTGCCGGCTAGACGTTATTTCAAACTTCCAAAATTAGCAGAGGCTTTCAATTTTACTGTATTTAGTTTAATATTTAAAATAATAGATAACTTTGTCGCGTCTGACATCTCCAATTGGATGAAATAGGGAAATTGTATTTGTTTTGAGACATTTTGTAATGGAAAAGTTAAAGTTTACATTTGTGTCTTCTAAACTCAACATAACATTACAACATATTTCCTTGAAACATAAATCTAATGTATTATGATTTTATCTTTGTAACACTTTCTGTATGATCTTATGATGTTCGCCTCTTGATTTTATCTTTGTTAATGTTATATAGATAGATACCACGGACCCACGCATTGGCACGTGTAGTTTTTAACAACGGTTAATTGTTGTTGTTACTTTAATATGTTACAGCAACAGGTACCTTTATACGTTAATACAATTATTATTATCTTAGATTTTCACTCACAAAGTTCCTGTTTCCATGTGAATTTCGTCGGTATGCCCTATAGATCCGCTCAGTCCTTATTCGCGTAACAGCGTGTGCCAGCCCGCTTATCTCTCCAAATATATACTAGGATACCTAGCCTTCCCCGCAACACCCTAAGCCGAGATTCGAATCCCACTCTGGGACGCCCTTAGACTCGTTGTTTTAATTTTTCGAGAGCTATTGGCGCTCGCTACTAGCTGAAGCTGTAAAGGCCTTTTGCGGCCAGCATCAGTCATCGTTTCGAAAAAAAAAGCGTTTCAAGATTTTTTTAAGAACTACTTTTTTATAACCATCACTTATTAATATCTCGACCAAAGTTCGATATACACTACATGAAACAGTTATAAGGGATTCTAAAATTTAGCTGTACTAAATCGAACCGTTATTAGTGTAATCACAACAATATAATGTTCTGAAGAAATAATGATGTCTATTTTATAAAATCAATTTCTTACAGCCAGAAAGAATAATAGCCAATGGCTACCCAGCCGAGAGACACGAGGTGATAACAGAGGATGGATATATTCTAGAAATGCATAGAATACCAAGGGGTATAGGCGAAGATGACGGGAACCAAAGGCCTGTGGTATTTCTGATGCACGGACTTCTTGCTGCATCCAACTCCTTTATTAACATTGGAACAGAAAATGGCGTAGGTTAGTGAGTAGTTTTCTTATCTATGAGAGCGTCGGTGGCGCATTGGTACAATGATATTCTGTATATATAAAGGTAGATACGCCATCCGTGCCTCAAAAACGAACCGCCGAAGAGAGTACAGTTTGTACTCTTTTGTTTAGGTAAATGTGTTCGAAATATGTATGGCTAGATGGCACTGTGTGAATGTCAGTAGAAATTCATTATTATTATATAGCTACGGGCAAGTGGCGAGTGAAGATATATCTCAGCCTTAGACATTTACACAACGAGCGCAAGGGCCACCCCGAGCAGGACTCGAACCTCGGCTGAGGGTGTTACGGGGACTGTTAGGTAAACTAGTTGGTACGAACAGTGGCCCGGCACACGAGACTGAGCGAAGCTGCAGGGAATCGTGACGAAGGTCCACGTCGATGGCAGTGGAACCTCGGACGTCTATTAGATTTTACTCTAGACGACAGGTGTTTGATCTCATAAACCCAGTCATTTCATTTACCATTGCATTAGTCTCATATTGGTGAATGTAGTAGAACATTCCAATTAGATACTAAAGCCGATTTCGCTATGCTCCTAGTCCATGCGAGGTTAATGGTTAAAGTATTTGCTTGTTTCAGCATATAACATGGCCGACGCTGGCTTCGACGTATGGATGGGCAACGCCAGAGGCACGAGGAACTCAAGAAGACACGTGACTTTAGACCCTGATCATGAACAAGAGAAGTTCCAATTCTTCAATTTCAGCTTCGAGGAAATCGGAAGGTTCGACTTGCCTGCTATGATCGACTATATTTTGGTAAAAACTGGAAGAAACCAATTACATTACGTAGGTAAGTATTTGCCGTAGTATTTCTTTTATAATTTTAAAGAGACCAGTTCTATACTGAATGTTTTGTCTCTGAGCTGCCTCTTGCAGCAGCGGAATGAGTCAGGGTGGTGAGAATTGTATTCTTATGTCCCATCACCACTTGATACTATTTTGTTCTAAATGCCTCTTTGTTTATGTAAATGTAAGCTCGTTCGAAATATGTGTATGTGTGCTGTAGCTGCATTCGGAACACGTTTTTCGATTGTTGTTTGTGAGCATATCACGAATCCATTCTTTTTTACATCATTGGTCTTGGGTATGTATTTTACTTTTATAACAAGGAATCAGAGTTTGTTACAAATAAAACTTATTTGCTTTGACGTTTAATACATATGTATAATTATGTTCATTCCAGGACATTCGCAAGGCGGTACCGTTTTCTTAGTAATGGGTTCAATGAGACCTGAATACAATAAGAAGTTGACATCAGTACATTTATTTGCCGGAGTTGGATATCAGAATTTCTTCCCGACACCAACCATTGCCAATATGGCTACGCACACAGATAATATATACGTAAGTTAACACATTTAAAACGTATTCTGAAATAAATCTGGGTCTTTATTCTCCTTTAAACTGAATGATTCGCAGTTATAAATTACTGTCTAAGTCCTCTGATATTGATATATATAACACTTGTACTGGGAAATAAAAATTATTTGTCTTCTCCAAGTTCCCCAGGGTATTGTTGGTTAGTTTGTTACATTAGGTAACTTGCTAAGGAAAAATAATCTTATTTCAAAATTACAAACAATTTTATTTATATGTAATAGATAAGCACGCTTCATCTTTGATTAAAATCAGTGAAGGCATATACAGAAATCAGCCGTTGCATTTGTTCAATGTTTCATCATCATCAGCTCATTAAACGTCCCCACCGAGGGGCACAAGCCTACCGGTATATTTTGAATGTTTACCAAAAATATAATATGTAACAGAATAAATTCTTAATGCATTTTCAGTCACTTGCCTTAACCCTCGGGATAGTAGAACTGTACCCGTCAAATGGTACAAAATTACCAACAATCGGCAAATCGAACCAGATTGACGTATGCACTGGCGATGACAACTATATGCAAATATGTAACCTCTCGGGAGCAAGAAGCGTTGTCCGTGTAAGTATTATTTTACATGATAATAAATATCCACTGACATTTACACAGCGCCATCTAGCCCCAAGTTAAGCGTGAAGCCTGTATTATAGGATAACAACGGATAAACATACTTATATACATTTTTTTTGTAAATACATACGTATTATACATAGAAAACACCCAGACCATTACAAACAGACATGTTTGTACTGCCCGGGGATCGAACCCGGAACCCTTGGTGTTGCATTCGACCGCAACCGCAACACCAAATGGGTCGTCATACACGTACAAGTATTCATAATGCGAACAACAGTG